>PVKS010020985.1:0-35923 GCA_004027875.1 Aplodontia rufa | reverse complement strand
GCTGGTTTAATACCTAGCTCCTTGATCCATTTTGATTTGATTCTTGTGCAAGGAGAAAGATATGGGTCTAATTTCAACTTTCTGCAGGTGGAAGACCAGTTTGTCCAGCACCATTTGTTGAAGAGGCTGTCACTTCTCCATGTAATATTTTGTCCCCCTTTGTCAAAAATCAGATGTTTAAAGATTTGAGGATTTGTTTCGGGGTCCCTTTTGCTTTATCCTTTTTTGAGTTTTTAGTGTCTCAGAAATTGGTCCTGCCTACCTGAAAGTCCTATTATCTTATGTTTTAGATTGTTGTTTTTCAACCAGTCCTTTCCTCCATCTGATTTTGTTTAATTTATTTTAGGAATTTCTCAAAAGTTTGGTCCACTCTTTATTTTCAAGGATTGTTTTGTTTATTCTCCCACCCAATACATATTTCTAAAATTTTATATAATTTTCAGGCAAGAAGAAAAGTTTAGTCATGGACTATTGTTATTTTAATCTTATTTCTTTAATTTTGTATATTGGGTTTTTTCTACTGATAAGATGACATTTGATTATACATGCAAAAATATCTTTCATAGTTTCTGTGCCACTGTGACACTTGGCCCTGCAAAAACACAAATTTTTATTAATTTTCTCCAAAACTTTCTTAAGCACCTCTGATAATTGAACTCCTGTGCTAGGTACTATACCGAATGATTTCTGCCTCAATATGAGGCATGATAGTCATTGTGATCATGATATATTTGTAAATGAATGCCATACTAATAAAATAGAATGTTTTACAAGGTGTCGTGCTGATTCAAAGAGGAAGAAATTACTACTTCCTCTAAGAATCAGGAGAAGTTTCATAAATGAAATAATTTTTAATTTGTTTGTGGAAGTAGTAGTGTCACATAGTGATTGAGGGTTGAAACAGCAGAAGAGAAAGATAGGAAAATAAATTCAGAAGAATAAAGTAGTTCATTTTAACGTCAATATGGCATAAGGAAAGGGAAAATGGAGATAAAAATAAATTTCAGTAGAAATTGAGAATCATTTAAAATTTTGAATGTAGTTTTCAGCTCGTGTTTTAGGATAATAGCCTAATATCAGTGCATGGATTAGTGTGTGGCAGAGAGATTATTTCTGGGGGACCCTGCCATGAGACTGGGCATCTAGACTCCTAGGTGGGATTTTATTAGAAGCTGATTGTAAGAAATCAGTAATGTTAGTCAGTAGGTATAATTTAATCATTTTAATAGAAAAAAATTTAATTTTAAAAAATATTTTGCGGGCTCGAGCGGTGGCTCAGTGGTTACAGTGCTTGCCTGGCACGCACGAGTACGCGAGTTCGAACCCCAGCACCACGTATACAATGAAGTGTTGGAGCAACAAAAGTCACATGAAAAACTAAATAAAAAACTCCTTTTCTCTTTCTCTTTCTCACTGTCCCTCTTTTAAAAAAAAAAAAAAAACTTTTGCCAGAAACACATAAGCTGATATCCCTGTATTTTAAAAGTACAAAAGCGTTTGGATACTAGAGTCTTTGATTTTGCTAGTCAGTATAGATAAGAAAAGTGTGTTTGTATCATAGAATCCATAAGAATTTCTGCCTAAATTGCTTTCCCCAATCTTTTTTACATCATTTTCTTTATAATATCAGACACAGTAATAATAAAACATCTCCATCTGGTAATCATTACCTGTAGGATGTATATAGCTTGTATTTGTCTTCTGGAAGTTAACTTCTAATGCTAAACAAAGGAAGTTGATCAAAACCAGCTGTAAAACCTTTGAATAGTTCATATTTTATACAGTCAGCATAGGGTTACTATGCACATGACTGCAAGTCTGAAGCTTTCAAAAAAAATATATGGTCGGGGCTGGAGCAGTGGCTTGGTTACTGTGCTTGCCTGTCACACGCAAGTACACAGGTTCAAACCCCAGCACCCATGTACACACTTAAGTTTCAGAGCAGCGAAGGCCATGTGAAAAGCTAAATAAAAATTGATTCTCTCTCTCTCTCTCTCTGTCTCACTCACTGTCCTTCTCTCTTTAAAAAAAAAATAAGGTAAATCTTTCCCTTTTATTAAAATCAGCGTAATTTTGATTTTATAGTTAACTCAACTTTGCTTCCCAATTTGGCAGGAAAATTTGATGCAAGTGACATCACAATATGTGTATTTTATATACCTTGGAGAAATAATGGCTCATTTATTGACTGTGTGCCACTGTTAATATATTTTGGATGTAGTCAACATAAAAACAGTATGTTGAAATATAATTTTCTAAGTTAAAATTATGAGTTTAGTAAATGTATAAACTCTACAGCTAAACATGTAACAGGCCATTAAATATATTATGTGAGCTAATTATATAGATACTGAAAATTACTCTAGTAATACTCCCTTTGACACATGGCATTTATTGTAATCTGAGGTATGCAAAAATAATAATTTGAGATCATTATTTATGATAAGAAATGACTCAGGATTTTAAATCAAGAAGACTTCTCTCTTTTTCCCCCCCTTTTCTTAATCAAATTTGGAAAAACTGTGCAACTTAGAGGAACTAGGAATTCATCCTAGTCAGTGTTTTACAAGCTGTTGGAACAGAGTGTATGTTAAATAATAATAGTTTCTTCTGTCTGGAACTTGGCAGTTGTTATATAAACAGAAATTTTGAAATCAAAGAAGCATATAAATTTCTAACAGCACATACTTGTGAAAGATCTGTTACACGAAGTATTGAGGATTTGCTATCATGAGATGGAATTTCATCATGATAAAATGTACCAGATAATATAATGACTCAGGCTTAACAATCTAAGCAAACAATAGTAAGCATTTCTCTCCCCTCAAATATTTTGAAATTCAGTGGTTGTTTTGCAAATGATTAACACTGTTTTGTTGGAAGCATTCTAGAGTGAAGAAACCCAACTATTGCTCAGAAGTACCATGTAGGCTGAGAAGCCAAGGACAGTTCTGATCATTCAGTTGTGGCATAATATCAGCTGACATTATACCTGACTTAGTCCCACTGTTATGAGAGTGCTTTTCTCAGGTCCTAGTTAGCTATCAAGTTTAGAAGTATATTTAAAATGTTAATAAACACATAGAGACATACTCTTTTGTAAAGATATAGAATAATGTAACTGTATGCTAAATAGGCACTAAACCATGAGAATTGATCCGTTATCACTCTTTTAAGAGGGAGATTTTTAAGAGTATTTTACTTTAATTATAGTATTCCTGTTGGAACGTTTAAGTCAATATAGGACATTCATTTTTATCATAAAAATAAACAATTTGATCACTTAGTACATACTAGGAACACAGAAGCTATATGTTTATGAAATTGCTTACTGACTTCATTATATTCAGCACTACTTCTTATATTCTTATTTATATGTGTGCATGTATATGTGTAAATATTCATGTTTGTATATATAAAATTGACAAAAAATGCAGATTCTAGGTGTTCAGCTTGGGGAGTTTTGATAATTCTTCACTGCCTTGAAACCACAGTCCCAAACAAGGAATACCTTTTCCATTAATTTAAAAAGTCTCCTTTTTCCATTATAATTCTCCTTCTCACTCTCCCCAGGCAATTATCATTTAACTTATTTGTTCATGTATTCCATATAAATAGTATTATGTGGAATATATTCGTTTTGTTAGTCTTTTTAAATTTTTTATATTGTATCATAGTGAGTATGTAATGTTACTTTACTGTGATTTTGTTTTCCTAATGATGAGTGCTGCTGAGCATCTTTAATTTTCTTATTGCAATTCATAATCTGACTTTATGAGTTAATAGTTAAAATTTTTTCCTTTTTTATAGTACTTTCCATGTTTGTCCAATAAAACGTTGTGTTCCACAGGTGATAAAGTATTTTTTTTAGGTTTCTTTATGGTACCTTTTGGTTGTGGACTCTCCTTTTAATTCTGTGATCCACTGAATTAATTTTTATATATAGAGATAGGTATTGGATCTTTTTGTCCCCCCATCCAGTTGTTTCAGCAACATTTTTTTTTTTTTTAAAGAGAGAGGGGCAGTGAGAGAGACAGAAAAAGAGAGAAACAACTTTATTTAGTTTTTCACATGGCCTTTGTTGCTCCAACACTTAGTTGTGTACATGTTGCTGGGGTTTGAACCCAGGTCCTCACGCTTGCAGGGCAAGCGCCGAAACCGCTGAGCCACCACTCCAGCCCCTGTTTCAGCAACATTTAATACTCATGTTCCACCACCACTTTTGGTAATGGCTAAAGGACAGTGTGACTCAAATTATGTGTCTATTACATTAGTATTTCTATTATCTTATCTCCTTTGAATTTAATTGCTTTTCTCTTCAAGATGCATCTTTAAGCCTTGGTTAACTATGGAGCTTTAGCCATTAGTAAAATCATTAAACTATGAAATGCTGTGAAAGACAGAATTTCAACAAGCTAATATCATTAAGCAGTGCATTTTTGTATTTTCTTCCGTAGAAACATTCATAGACTAATTAATTCTGTTAATATGGAGTGATCTGTAGGTGAATTAGTATCTAACTTCTTTCGTACAACACTCTTTACCTGCCCTTTTCATAGGTGAACATAAAGACACAAACTCCTGTATTCCAAAAAACAAGTCATAGATATCAATTATTTTTGGAAAAGATAAAGCTGAGTTTTTAGAACATGGTGCCACTAACATGTTAAGGTATTATATGCAGTAATGTAATATAATGGTTGGAACCCAGTAGCTTGTTAAGATATCCTAAGAGTCTGTGTTAATTTTAGGAATACACAGAGATGATTTCCACCAAAGGATAGATTTGTGGTTTTTTCAAATGAAATAATCTATTTTATCAGTTCACCCTAGACTGGTTTATAATCTAGATGACCAATTTATTAATTTCAGCTTAAAATTATGAGTGATTTTTCTCTTCATTAGCTTTTCTGTACTTTCCAAACTTTCTGTGATAAATATTTCTTGCTTTATAACCAGAGTAGTCATGAACAATGTCTGTGAATAAAGTATTTTTCTTAAACTTTTGGCAATACCTAATTAGCAGGGTGTGTTTCAATATCAGGCATTTTAGTTAATGAATTCTGAAGTTAATATAACTAGAGAATGGAAAGAGTTGAGCTTTTGACAAGTTGCTATGTTTAATTGTATTTGTCAGAACTATGGAGATGCATAGATTTAAGTAATATTGAACATGAACTACCCGCATCTTTATTGTAGATACCAATGACTAGCCATCAGAGTCTTAGTCAAAGTTTGTAAGTATAAGGAATGCAAAATAGACATTAAGGGGGAAAGTAATTTCTTTCAAATTTGTATTTGCACAAATAAATAGAACATGAAGAAATTTTAGAAATGAGAAACAAATTATATCCTTGCTTCTTGGCTTCTGAAACACATCTTCCCCCAACACACACACATGTATCTTTTAGCATTCTGATTACTTGAATGTGTTATGACACAACTGCCACCTGAGTCTTTTTGGTTAGAAAGAAGGCAAACATCCTCTTTTTTGAAGGGGGTATCAGTGCTTGGGATTAAAGCACTGGAACTGTTGTCGGGGGCAGCCTTGCGAAGCAAAGGAACAGAGGAATACCAGTGACTGCATCCAAAAGAGATTCAGAAGAGTCAGACTCTGAATGTGAATTAGTTTTATGCGTACTTTAATCAATTTGTCTCTGAGCTAAATATTTTCCTTTTTATTTGCAAGTGAAATAATATTGCCCAATGCTCTATAGTGTTTCTAAAATTCTAAGTCAGTGCTTCTCAGTCTACCTGATGCAAAAATTTATTTTGTTTTTTCCTTCACTTTTATGAAATAGAATTAAAGTTGTCTCCACAATATCAAAAGGTTATTTTTGTTCTTAATTTTTCTGTTCTTAATTTGTAGACTAATAATAGTTTATGATCTAACACTGCTCAGGGTCTACATTTTGAGTGGTACTGATGAGAAACCATTCTATCAGCTTTCTGTTTTCCTTAGTGCTAAAATAATGATGACCTCACATCTGATCATGTTAGGAGTTTTGATGAAATATTTGATATGTGTTATCTAATTTATTTAAAAGCAGAGGTTTGGAGCCAGATTGTCTCATTAACTTGTGGACATGTTCCTTATGCTTTCTGAGCCCCACTCTGCTTATTGTAAGAGATAATATTAGTTTTGAACTCACAGCATTATTATGATGATTAAATGATAAAATTCATGGAAATTACTTGACATGACATAGTAGGGACACTGTATATATAAAGGCTGTTGCCAATGCCCAGACCTTTTGTTCTCCTGGGAACTCAGTGACATGGGACTGTAGAGAAGCCATTAGTATGTCAGGTCTGTTTTGCAAAAATCATATGAGATTATCCCTCCTTATAGGTTTATCTCTTAAAGACCAATAAAGTGAAAGTCTAATCTAGGGAATACCAGTAGCTTGTGTGTTTCTTTTGGTAGGTCTGGGCATTAGGAATCTCTATCAAATTGAAGTAGGAATGTCTGGATGGGTTGAAGTTGTTGTTTGGTGAGCTACATATATAAAGTCAAGGTCTGCTCCCCAGGGAGAGTCAGATAAAAGCTATGATGGCTCCTCAAAACTTAGTTTGGAGAGGCTAGCATTCAAAGTAGGACCCTTCCCCCCAAAAAATAAACAAACAATAAACAGAGAGCAACCTAAGAATTAGGACAGAGCTCCAATCTCTTAAGTAATGGGAGGGTTCAGGAGGCCTGTGTGAATTGAACTATTTGAACCTCTAAGATGTTAACTGTCTGCACTGGATGTTGTCCTGGGACAACTGATTCTCTTTTTTGTCCTTTTCTCACTGCTGACTCCTCATTGGTGCTAAGCCTAGTAAGGATAGTTTGGTTATCAGTGATCTGTAATGAATCTGGAAGGGCAAAGAAAAAATGGAAATAATGAAAAGTTGACTGGGTTTGGTAAGGGAATTATTTACTTGTTACTTTTGCAGTTTTTAGAAAAGAAAGTTTCTAATAAATATTTATCTTCTTAATGATGGTCTGGGGAATCCTCAGTTCACTATCTTAATGGGTAAATAAATATTTTCCAGATAGTTGTTGACCTTTTATCATTCATATTTTTCAATAAATGAGAAACTCCTGCTCAGTAGGAACCAGCTGGAAGTGAAGATACATATCCTTTGGGTATTATACCCATTTGTCTTCATTTTACATTTTCAAAAAGAATAACCAGGCAGAATATTGAAAAGCATCTTTTCTTTTTTTTTAATAGAGAGAGTGGGACAGCAAGAGAGAGCGACCGAATCAATTTTATTTAGTTTTTCATGTGGCTTTCATTGCTCTGACACTTCATTGTGTACATGGTGCTGAGGTTTGAACTCATGTCGTTGCTCATGCTAAGCAAGCACCATAACTGCCAAGTTGTTGGGAACATGAGGTTCAGCTGGCTTGTAGGAGAATTGGTGGTAAATAACTCTAAGGGGTCCAGCTAGCTTGTAATTAGCAAACTGCCTGACCGCATGACTAAGCTATTTGGCCACTCATTTGTTACAATTGGAGAAAGGTGTTTGTATTGTACCCTATTGGTTATTGTAATGGATAAATAGAGTAGCAGCTAGTCAGGTAAAAGAGCAGCCAAAAGAAGCAAGTAGCCAAAGAAGAGAAAGCAGCCAGAGAAGCAGCAGCCAAAGAAGCAGCAGTAGCCAGAGAAGAGCAAGAAAGCAAGCAGCCGCGTCCTGAAGGAAGAGAGCACAGAAGCAGTCGGAAGAAGCAGCAGCAGCAGCAGAGACGTCAGAGAAATCAGCAGCTTTAGAAGATGCAGGTCCCGTGTTCCAGCCGCCGGCGTTCGCACCCTTGTTCCCGGCTCCCCAACCCTTCCTAACTCAGCCCCTCGGAGGACGACCCGACGTCGTTCTACCCGTTCCTCACTCTGGAGTACAGCTGGGAGCGACTCCTCGCCCCATCCCTGTCCTAACTCGGCCCCTCGGAGGACGGCTTGTTAAGGTCATTCTGCCCGCTCCTCGCACAGGAACGCTGCATGGAGCGACTCCTCTTCCCCCGTCCCCAGCCCTGTCCTGCCGGCCCCCAAGGAACGGCTAAGGTCCCCCAAGACTGTTCCACCCGCTCCCCGCTCCAGAACCCAGGCGGGGGGCAGCACCAAGTTACGGCTCTAGCCCTGTTAACATCTTTTAATTCTTGTGTTGATTGCTCTTTATAATACTTACTTTAAATAATATAGTGAACATACTGATTATACTAGGAATAAATGGCAAGAGAAGGCTCAGATATTTGTTTGTTTTTTTAATGTGCCTTGTTGCCTCTGATGTCATTGATGGCTCTGAACTCAGTCATAGATGTTTGCTGTGCATTGATGGTTACACTTGCTTCTCTATCATCACTCCAGTTTGCTACCATTTTGAGATTAAAGAATTTAATTTTTCCGTCTGCTCTCCAATCATGTGACCCTCTCAACAGAAACATTCCTCTGAACTTTGAATGAAATTAGATTGGATCCTCTATTTCTATACTAGCTTTGGGTGATTTGGAAAGGTCAGAAATCTCCTTTATGATCTTAAAGTTCTATGTAATTTTCATAAATTTCAAAGTGTCATAACTTTAATCTGGATAGTGAATATTATTTGGTTAAGTTCATTGGGTAACAGTATTTTTTCTTCAATTTTCAAATTATGTGAAGTAAACAATGGTATACTATATCATTGAATTCATAGCTGATAAAATAAGTACATGTTCTTCCCTGCTTTGGGTAGCTTTAGCACAAGTTCGGTTAGAATTCCTCTTTGGAAATGACCATTATATATTCAAACATGGCATTAATCTGATGGGCCTGCCAAATTTGGCCACTCCCAGCAATTATAAATACTGCTCTCAGTAGCTATTGGTAGTCTCGTCTCCAAAGATATTTAAAATGGTAAAATATGGTTAGTATGTTTTTTCCTTCACATGAGGTAAGTTACTTAAGACCTGCAAAGAAGAAACCTTAATATTACCATTGTCATACTTTCCAAAAAGCATAACAAATTCAGTGACTGCTTTCCTCACCCCCCCACCAGATAGGGTTCTCTGAAAATATAATTTTGTCAAGTTAAACTGTGGAATTTTTTTTTGTTTGTTTTTGGTGGTTTCCTTCTACTCTACTCATATATTTAAGATTCTTTTGGGATAATGCTGAGGTGGTTAATCTTCAAAACTCTTTGCAGGAGCTTTCTAGGAAATATGAAAGCAACTTTGAGGATACGATTTCCTTCCATTGGTTTACATATACTTATATGGATCATACTTACATTTTGCCCCTTCCAAATGTTTCCTAAAGCCAGCCAAATATGCCATGCCAATTTATAGAGGCCTATAAATCTAAGTAGTATTAAAACCGCAGATCCATCCTTTTTTTCTCATTCTTTTCCTACTATAAAATTTGTCCGTGTACTGGTATTTGGATTTCAATATTAGTCCTCCTGTTCCTGCCCTTCTGACAGATACTCTTAACCTAAACACAGCTTTTATCATGTCACTTTGCCTGGCCTAGGTGTTGTTTAACACCTTTTATATTAAGTTTTGGTTTCTCTAATGACTTTTGTTTGTACAAA
Organism: Aplodontia rufa; assembly: GCA_004027875.1. Taxonomy (NCBI): domain Eukaryota; kingdom Metazoa; phylum Chordata; class Mammalia; order Rodentia; family Aplodontiidae; genus Aplodontia; species Aplodontia rufa. The sequence continues at coordinate 26,371 of PVKS010020985.1, read as the reverse complement.
TGATTTTGTTGTGGTGTTTTTCAAAATTTGTTCCATTTATCAGTTTTTGGTTGCAGGGTGTATATCCTTTTTATCTCCCATCTTTTAGTATATTGTTTTACACTCACATGTTCAGTACGTATTTATTGGCCCTATGTGCAATGGGTACCATAAAGTACATTAAAAATCTCAGATGAAATTGATAAAATACACTCCTAAGAAGCTTGATGTGTTTTTTTTTTTTCAGGGCTGAGGACCAAACTCGGGGCCTTGCGCATGCTAGACAAGCGCTCGGCCACTGAGCTGAGTCCCCAGCCCTTGCTTGATGTGTTTTGATGCCCTGTTTAATGTGTGTGAATTGTAATGTTTACTAGAATCTCAGACTGGCAAGAAATTTGGCAATGAATTTTAATTTCATAATGTGTACTCTCATGTTCTGGATTTATGCTTTTAAAAATAGAACCTATTTCTATATAGCTTCATGTTTTTATCATTTTGCTTTTTTGCAGTGTTATTTGTATTACTTTACTTTGTAAGTTAATTTGTAAGATTTGTAGTACTACAACTATGAGATTGCCATGGGTTGGATTGAAATGAGTAGCTTAAGATATCTGTACCCTTTGACTAGACCATATATGCTAGTCAAAGTGTATATTTATATAAAAATTTTACTTACTATTTGCTTAGAAGTTAATTGATTTCTGAATACTGTACAAACTGTGTCAGACAATTTGGATGTCAAATAACACCTTAATTTTAATGCATATAACATATTATCACCCAGCTGAACCTCTTTCAATTTGAATTTGGGTCTTTACCAAAGAAAAAAACCAAACAGCTCATAGATAAAAAGTTGGCTATGTACCACAGTGGATTTTGGAATGTAACTTTGAATTTACAGCTGAGAACAATGGTTGCCTTTTTCAAATGGATCATAGCTACAATTCTTTTATATATCAATATCATCTAAAATATTCTTCAAAATACTTATATACTCATATCTGATGTATTTTTAGAACTACTATACAGTAGGCACCCTTTATCTGTTGGGATACATTTCAAGACTTCCAGTGGATGCCTAAAACTGTGGGTAATTACCAAACCATACATATCTTCTGTTTTTCATATAGATACATACATATGATAAAGTTTAGTTTATAAATTAGGCACAGTAAGAGATTAATAGCAATAGTGAATAAGAAGATGTAACACCTATGACAGTATATTATTATAAAAGTTCTATGAATGTGGTTTATTTCTTCTCATAATATTGTAAAGTATCCACCCCTTTTCTTGCAATGATATGAGGTCATATAGTGCCTACATGAGATGAAGTAAGGTGAATGACATAGGCATTGTGATATAGCATCAGTCTACTACATTAGGGATAATTAAACACAAGCTCTTTGATAGAGCAGCCAGCATGGTAACCAACGGGCTACTAAATGACTAACAGTGGTAACCTGTATAGCATAGATGTGCTAGACAGAAGGATTGGTGGGATAGAATGAGACCACTCAAGATTTCATGTTACTACCCAGAATGGTACACAATTTTAAAACTCATAAGTTGTTTATTTCTTCAATTTTCCTTTTCATATGTTTTGAACCGATTGTACCTGAAGCCACAGAAAGTGAAACCATAGGTTAGGAAGGAGGACTACTATAAAGCTTTAAAAAAAATGCTTAAAATAATAAAAAGGTCAGCACATTACTGTATCTTGCTCCATGGAGGAAGATTATTTTTTTGTGTCTTCAGAATACGTTTTATATTCTAATTTTTTTAAAGCTGGGGACAGAGATAAAAAGAAAGAAAGAATAATTTTTATTCAGTTTCCCATGTAGCATTTGTTGCTCTGACAATTCAATTACCACTTGGTTAATCCCCATCAGAGGATGAATTCATTGATTGGGTTAAGGATCTCATAACCCAATCATTTCTCCTCTAAGTCCTTTTGCATTGTTTCTGGGGGTCATCTCACATTCAGTCATAACAACCACCTTTGGGTTATTGTAGTTTCTAGAATTGTTGTACCTAGTGACAACTAATTCTATTAAAGTTGCCTTCACTTTTTTAGATAGCCAGTGAAACCTGCTCAATGGTTTTTTGTTTTGTTTTGTTTTATTGGTTTATTAAGTGTTGTTTTTATTATTAATTTTGACTTCTTAATGGTCATCCCTGTGTCAGCAACCTTTGATGATCAGTTGTTTGAAGTTTTATTTGAACACTATGAGCCAGTAAGAACACTTCTGCCTTTTGCTGAGAGATGTGTATGTGACAGGGTACACAGTCCAAGTTTAGGATTTTTACAATTCTGCCTTTGTTTTCCCATCTTCATAGGGAAAACAGCTTGGAATGCACAGGATTTCATGATATACTATGGAAAAGTAGATAACTAAATTCTATCTGGTCTTTCTGAAACGTGCGTGTAACCCTGCACATATATAAGCCTTCTAGACCCCCAGGAACATGTTGGAGCTTTTCAAAACTCTTTAGCTCTTTGTCTGTGTAGTGGCAGAAAGGATTTATTTCTTTGTCAAGGCTGAGACACCTATAATAAAATAGAGATTTGTTTAAAAAAATTGCACACATTTATTTAGTATCAGTTTTTCATAATGCAAAAGCCTTATAAATAAAGACTCAAAGAAACGGAAAACAATTTTTATACTGTTTGATGAAAAGTAGATAGTTGTTATAAAGTTGGATTGAACAAAGGGGATATGATCTAATGATAATAAATTGGAGGGAAAGGAGGACTGCTCAGATTCTTTGCATTTGTGTATTCATTCCTCTCTTAGGGTAAAAAGTGGGATATATGTCATGTAAAGCTCTTCAAGGAAAAACGGAAGGAAAAGCTATTGACTTTCTTCAGATTCATGGCTTGTTTCACAGAGGTAGGTTAAGGGGATGATAAAGAAGACCTTTTTACTTCTGCTGTTTTCTCATTTCCAACATGCCATACTTGGGGTAGTCGTTCTTGTATTTTTGGGTTAGGTTGTCCTGAACCCTATTCTCTGCAGCTATTCTCTGCAGATCTGCATTTATATTTTTGGTTGCCACACTTGTAGCCTTTGACAGCTGTGTGCTGGTATTCCTGATTACTTATCATAGTTGCTGTTGTTTTATATGATGCTCTTGGGAACAGGGCTTTTTCACCAACTTCAAAATCAAATTCTTTTTCTGGTAGCAGTAATCTGTGGAACTGGTAGATGCACAAGAAGTTGATGGTTGCTGCCCAGATTAATAAACCACACGCTGCTTTACTTATCATAATTCAGACATGTTTCTTGCATAAATGTTTTAGTTAGCATACTGAGTTTTAAAATGGTTGTTCTCTATTTTGCCATCTTTTCTTTTAGAGAAAGTATTTGTTGAGCTCTTCACTTCTTTACTCCATTATTTCTCAAATGTTGTTGGTTGTTTTTTTGCTTTGTTTTGTTGTGTTTTTTGAGAAAGAAAGAGAATCAATTTTATTTAGCTTTTCATTTGTCTTTCATTGCTCCTACACTTCATTGTGTCCATGGTGGTGGGATTTGAACCCATGCCTCTGCACATACAAGGCAAGCACAAAACTGCTGAGTCACTACCCCAGCCCAAATCTTGCTGTTTTTTTTTTAATTAGAAGTATATAAAGATACAATTGAGGGGGAAACATTATCAAACCAACAGTAATCAATGTATATATGCTTTGTTATCCAGGGATTGTTGAGGTTGGGGCTAGAGCGGTGGCTCGGCGGTTACGATGCTTGCCTGGCATGCATGGGTACGCGGGTTTGGACCCCAGCATCATGTACAAAACGAAGTGTCCCAGCAGTGAAAGTCATGTGAAGGACTGAATGAAGTTGATTCTTGTCTTTCTCTCTTTCTCTCACTGTCCCTCTCTCTTAAAAAAAAAAAAAAAGAGAGAAAGAAAATGTTGAAGTTATTTAGAGTGATGTGATAAAAGAGTGTTGTGACACTTTTTAATCTTCCTAGTTTTCAATTTGCATTGTAAAGGATTTTTAAACAGCAAGGAAGTTAATTTACATTACAGATTCTTGTGCACATACGGCAGTCAGAGATTGTGCAGGAGAACAGCAGGCTTTTCTTCTTGGATTGACTCCATCACCGGTGGTGGCCAATGATTTAATCACTTATGTCTTCATGATGAAGCCTTCATAAAAGTCCTTAGAACTCATGGAGGGAAATTGTAGGGATGTAGAGAAATTTCCCTTTAGCCTTCTGACAGTCCATTGTAATAAACTAAGAAAGATTAAACAGGAAAAAAGGCATATAAATTTATGTAAGGAGGAAGAATTATGTTACCAGAGAAAAATCACAAGAGTGTTATTACTCACTGTCCAATGTGATTCCGAAGCTTATTCCTTCTTTCCTATAGGACTGAGGAGAATGGGTGTAAGGAAAGAGATGAAAATGAAGGAAATAAAGAGAGTATAGCTGTGGCTCAACAGAAACACAGGTTTATTCAGGAGAAACCTGTAGGGGGGGACAAGTGGAGTCTGGGGCCCACCTGCTGCTTTCAGACTGGGGTAGTTATAGAGGGAATGAGGCAGGGAAGGGGCCAAGGTACAAATTTTCTTGTTAAATTGGTGTTTTCAGTAGGTAGGGATTAAAAGCCCCAGATGGTAGGTTCCCATAAGGGCCCTAGTCAGTAGATTTTGAAACAGTGAGTAGGGGGTTTGCTGCCTGGCTTAGTGATTTCTGGTAATTTTCCATATCCATCAGTGAGTAATATAGAAAGTTGTTAGAGAAAGAGTAAAATGATTTTTTGGAGAATATGCAGTGACCTGGGACAAAGTCCGTTGGGTCTATACAACAGACAGTGGATTGTAAACGGTTATCTATGGGATCAAAATATAGGACAGTGGTGTGTGGTGAAAAGTTTGTCTAGGTGTGTTGACAGATTTCAGTTTTATTTTTTTTCCTTATATCAAATTTAGTCTTCTCTGGTTACTAGAATTGTGGTAAGAAGACTAAAAATAATCATGTTCCTCTTCTGATGAATCCGCTCAAGTATATAAAGGAACTTTGCAGAAAGACTCTTCATGACCTGTGAGAAAGTGAGAGTGAAGGGGAGGACAGAAGGATCTTGATTTTGAGGTAGTTTCTAAGGCCTTTTAGTTTTTGTTATATCAAATGGCTTATCTCCCACCCACTTATTTGGTATAGATATATTATATGAGTATAGAGAAAAATAGGGTTTGTTCTTTTAAATGAAAATATAAATTTTGGAGAATCCAAAATTTAGGGTGTATACATAGCTTTTGGTATCCAAATTTTATGTAAGAGAGGTGGGTTTTTTTTTTAATATAAATAACAATTGCTATTCACTTATTCATCCATTTATGCACCAAATATTTAATGAGGGCCTACTCTATGTCAAACATTGTTCCATGTCTATGGATAGTTCCTTGACAGCAAAATGAAAATTCTTATCTTCATGGAGTTTACATTCTAATGTTCTGACTAACAATTTTTTTTAATGCTTACTGTGTGACAGTGTTTTAAAGTATTATATAAATATTAACTCACATAATTCTCTCCATTATCCTGAGATAAGTACTACCTTGTTATATAAATGAAGAATGTGGAAAACAAATGTAAATTAATTTAATGTCACACAGTTCAGGGAGTTTCAAAATTGGTATTTAGTGACCTGTCAGTCTGGCTTTAACAGTGAATCCTCACGTAATTTCAGTTCACCAAGTAAACATGCATTTGGAATCCAGTCAGTCAGCTTAAATAAATGTTGAACTAGAGTAGAAAAACCTTGATAGAAGGGACTATGACAAGCACAAATGCCCACCGATAGCTGATTGTTGCCATGCAAGCCTCATACTCTGAATTTGAAATTTTTTTTTAATCGAAAGAAAAATTGAAATCTCCTGATTTTTAAACATTACAAAATGCTTTAAATTTCAGTAATTTTGTACAAGTCATCTAAGAGCTAGATTTGATGGTAAGTAATGCAATTTTGTTTGCCCTGTTCGCAACTTTATTATTATGGTTCTAAGTGTCTCCTAAGTCTTAGACATTTACTTTACCTCAGATATGTGTCTGAAACCAAACTGCTTAGCTCATCCTTCAGATTCCTGTTTGCTTGCAATGTTCTAGCTTTCACGTGGGATACTGCTTTCCACCAAGCTAATGAAATTAAACAGGAGGAAATCATTCTTGGAACTCTATCTCCTGTTCCCTCCCTCTCTCCCCTATCCCATTCCTGCTTGCTTACATGAGCATCAAGTACTTTTCGGTGTTAAGGTTTCAGGAAGCCCTTAGCTTCTTTCATACTCTTCTTCTCACCTCTTCTTTCCTAGTCTGTCTTGCGTGTTAAACTATTGCCTAACTAAAGGGAAAAGGACCATTTTGTTTTTTTTTTGTTTGTTTGTTTATTTTTGTCATCTTTGCATTTCCAGCCTCTGTCATAATGTCCAAGATACAGCTCAGGAGTTTAGAATAAGGTATAGTTTATGTATTTATTTCTCATGACTGTGGGACTAAGTAATGTCTGTTAGTAATAATGGGGCATCTTCTAAAAGCTGTATTTATGTAGAGAAGAATTTGTTTTGCTATTGCTTAAATTGGTTAAATAAGAGTGTCTCAGTCAAAGGTGTTTAATTATATTGATAGTCATCACCCACTGAAAAATGCAGACTATACAAAATTTCACCATTTGTATGATTGCAGTTTTGCAGAACTATTTAAAAGTATCTCTGCTAAAATTTGAAAATTGTATTGAGCACCTTTCTAGAAAACCTTTTAGTGAAACTTGGTATATATGTCTGTGATCGTCTTAGCTCATGTCACTCTGATAAACAAAAATCCCATGCCCTTCTTTAGTATCAATTAAATATTATTGCAAAAATAAATCATTTCAATCTTAACTTTAAATGTGCTTTTAAAAACTCATTACTAATCCTCTCACCCTATTAATTGGCCTGTTTCAGAAAATGTATTTTAAATCTTTGTTACTGACTCTCTTCAAGAGAACTTTCTGTTCACCTTCCTGTTATAACTAAATATGTCATTCTACCAAACAGTAACACCTAATACCTGAGTCATACTTCTGATTTCTTAAAACATTTTATTATCTGGCACATGTCCCTTTTGTCTATCATATTCCTGTTATAATTCTTGTTCATTTCAGTAGCCATATGTACAATTCTTCCCCTATCCTGGCCTTTGAGTTTTTCATTTTCTGTCCACCAATGATATTGTTCCTCAATTTACATCAGCCATTAATTCCATAATAGTGCCCTACACCTAGACGGTAACTGCTACCTTTATATAGCTTCATTTCAAACAGTCTACTCTAGGGCTCAGGGTGTAACTCGGAGCAACTATAGTGCTTGCCTAGCATGCGGGAAATGCTGGTTTCAATCCCTAGTACTGGGAAAACAAGGTATTCTGCTCTAGTCACTACCTCCCTTTATCAGTCACTGAATTTTAGATTCCATGGTCAATAATTATAATCATTCCCTTGGTTATGTGCTTAATTTCCATGGCCACTTTTTCTTTATCTTATTATCTGGCAAAACCTAATGTTGATTAAAAATCTGGTCTTAGCTTGTACCATGCAGCTGAATATTGCTAGGGAAAAAAAAAAGTACAATCTTGCTAATTGTTCTCACATTTTTTTCCTGATCATTAATATATACTACTACTTTTTTGGGTTTTTTTTTTTTTTTTTTGGTAAGAGGATTTGAATCCAGGGGTGCTTTACCGTTGTGGTACATACCCAGCCCTCCCCCCCAACACACACATTTTTTTTTTTTTCAGTCTAAGGCCAAACTCCTCACTGTAAATCCCATTCTTTCTCATTCACACAAGGTCACCAGCAGTTGTTTTGTCTCCTGCATCATCACTCTTCCACTCTATTAGATTATTAGTTTTTAAAGAGAAAAGGTTTGGGAATGGTGAATCAAAATATAAATTTTCTAAGTATCTGGACATAGAGCAGTGTGAGAAAGTGACTTGAAATTTATCATGCCTCAGCTCATTGGACCTGTATTATCAAAAAGAAGAATGAGAAATTATGTTGCATGAGGTTTTAAAACAGAATCAAGGGGGCTGGATCGGTGGCTCAGCGTTTACGACTCTTGGCCTTCGTGCCACAAGTACACGGCTTCAAACCCCAGCACCCATGTACAGAACTAGTGTTAGAGCAATGAAGGCCATGTGAAAAACTCAGTAAATAAAAATTGAACCCTCCCACCTCTCTGTCACCGTCTCTCACTGTCCTTCTCTCTTTAAAAAAACAAAAAAACAGAATCAAAAGCAAAAATACAGAGTGGGGGCTGGAATGGTTGTTAGGTGGTTACAGCTTTTGCTTGGCATGTGTGAGTCGTGAGTTCAAAACCTAGTACCATTTCCACAACAAAGTATCAGAGCTGCGAAAGCCACATGAAAAACTACATAAAATTATAAAATTGATTCTCTCTTTTTCTTACTGTCCCTCTGAAAGAAAGAAAGAAAGAAAGAAAGAAAGAAAGAAAGAAAGAAAGAAAGAAAGAAAACATGGTGTGGTAAGAACTACCACTATTTCAGTGAGTCTTTAATTCATAGGTTGAAATAATTTTTGTGCCTTCCTCTTCCTCCCACAAAAATCAAAGTTTCCTTATTGGAACACCAAACTGTTTTTCCCCTCTACCCTTTAATATTTTTTATTAATATCTTATATTATTTTGTGTTATGTTATACAAATGTTCATGATCCAGATGATTTTATAGATATCTGAGTGGATGTACGTCTTCTAACGCACACACACTCAAACTACAGAAAAGGCAGGTTGGAATAGTGTTTGCTAACCCATGTGTATGGACTGCCTGCCTGCCTGCATGACTTTCAAGAATTCGATTTCTTCATTGGTTGCTTGTCTAAGTAATCTGCAACTGCAGCAATGTTCTTCTAACCATGTTTTCTAGAAGTGTTTCAAGGGCATTACTTAGGAGATGGGTATGGCTCAGTGGGTGATATCTTGGCTTCCTATACTTGTACTTGAATTAGAACTTCTCAGTTTTTTTGTGTTTCAAGTAATAGGGTTCCATATATGACTTAATTTTCACCAGAAGGTTCTTGTGCTTAAAAAAAAAAAAAAAAAGCTTTGCCAGATATCTCTTTTATTGTCAAATATTTAGTCTTATCGTGGTTATTTTTTGGTTCTTATTTTATTAATGGATACATAGATGATAAATGTATTCTCATGCAAATTTGACCCTTATTTTAATTCTAAATGTACCTTAAAAGCACATTATCACTTTTATAAGGATTAGAATTCAGTAGAATAATTCCATCAGGAAATAAATGCAGTAAAGAATAAAGAAGTTTTTTTTTTTAATTTGGGATGTTTTGTTTTTGTTTTGCTTTCTTATGTGTATTGAGCAATGAACAATGAATGAGCTTATAGTATTCAAATGCAAACTACCTTAGCTTTGTCCATCCCTGCCCTTCTTTACAATTGTCTTAAACTCTGAGGTGGCCTAACTTTGGTAGGTGTATAGTCTTTTTGCCAGTGGGCAGTAAGGATAGTGGTAGGCAGTCTTAAAATGGCATAGATCCATACAGTGTCAGAGCTTAAAACAAAAAAATTATAGTCCTGAAAAGTTCATACCCCTGAATATTTATTATCACTTTTAGACCTAACTTTGTGATACAGTCTCTTATAACAAGCTTCTTGGGCTGTCTCTGTCAGTATGACTGATCAAGTGGAACAGAGACTCTCTTGGAGCTTCTCTGAAAAAGGGATTATTTCAAGGATCCACATTGCTAAGACTGAGGAACAAAGACGCCTGGTTGGATGCTGGTACTGGGATTTTTTTTTTTCTCATAAAATTTTTAGTCTCTTTTAGATTTTTTTTTTTTTTAAGAGAGAGGAGGACAGTGAGAAAGAGAGAATCAGTGTTATTTAGTTTTTCATGTGGTTTTTGTTACTCTGACACTTTGTTGTGTATGTGGTGCTGGGGTACAAACCCACATATTCGTACATGCTAGGCTAGCACTGTAACCGCTGAGCCACCATTCCAGTTATAGAAGGTTTTGTTTTTAATTGACAATTTAGACTTGTACATATTAGTCATGCACAGCATGCTATTTTGAAATGTGTATACATTGTGACATGACTACATTGAGATAATCGACATGTGTTACTTCACATACTTAAATTTTTTGTGGTAAGAACAGTTGAAATATGTTCTTACCATGTTTCAAGAACGTAATGTTTTGCTATTAATTGTGATCACCATGTTGTACAGTGGATCTCTTGAACTTACTCCTATCTAACTGAAATTTTGTGGTGTTTGCCTAACATCTCCCTAAATTCATACCCACCCCAGCTTGTGGTACCATGGTTCTCTCTACTTACATGAGTTCAAGTCTTTTAGATTCAATATATGAAGGAGATAATGTGGTGTTTCTCTTTCCATGACTAACTTATTTTCCTTAACATAATTATCCATGTGTTCATTCTCCATGTCATCCATGTGATATGATTTCCTGCTTTTTAAAGGCTGAATAGTACTTCATTGTGTATGTATAATACATTTTCTTTATTCATATGTTGCTGGACACTTTAGGTTGCTTCCAAATCCTGTCTATTGTCAAGAGTGCTTCAGTGAATCTACTCGAGCAGATTATTACTTTGACATTTGGATTTAATTTATTTTGAATACATACCCCATAGTGGGATTGCTAGATCATATGGTAGATCTGTTTTAAGTGGTGTTCGTTAGTTCTGTTTTACGTGGTGTCCTAGCTACTTCTACATGCAGAAGAATGAAGTTAGTCTTACTGCACACCATATAGAAGAATCAGCAAAAAGAAAGACAAACGTGAGACCGTTTAAAATTACTAGAAAAAAATGTAAAAGGAAAGTTCTGTGATCTTTTTCTAGTCAATGATATTTTTTTATATGAACCCAAAAGCCTAGGCAACAAAATTAAAGATGTGCCGATGAGATTGTAACAAACTAAAATGCTTCTGTACAGCCAAGGCACCAGTCAGCAGAGTAAATGGACAGCCTATGCAGTGGAAGAAGATACTTGCAAACCACACATATGATAAGGAGTTAACATCTAAAATATATAAGGAATTCAAACAACTCAGTAGCGCGGATGAGGGAGGGCAGCAACGAAAAATCTGATTTTAAAATTAGCCAAGGATCTAAATAGACATTTCTCAAAACAAGACGTACAAGTGGCCAACAGGTATATGAAGTCATATTCAACATTAGTAATCACCAGAGAAATGCAATAAAATGCAAACTGGGGCTGGAGCGGTGATTCAGTGGTATCATGCTTGCGTGGCATGTGCGAGAATGCGGGTTCAAACCCCAGCACCACATGTACAGTGAAGTTCTGGAGCAACAAAAACCACATGCAAAACTTAAGTAAAATTTGATTCTCTCTTTCTCTGTCTCTCACTGGCCCTCTTTATCTTTCTTTTAAAAATATGCAAACAATCACTTTGATATATAGTACCTCATACCTGTCAGAATGGCCATTATAAAAAATATGAAAGATAGCATATTGGAGAGAAAATGGAGAAAAGGGAATCCTAGCGCACTGTAGGTAGGACTGTGAATTAGTATAGCCATTATATAAAACAATATGAAGGGTCCTCAAAATATTAAAAATATTTTCTTGCATAAATGTATATACATATTCCTATCATCAAAGACCCTATCTCAAATAAAAAATAAAAGTGTGTTGGGGATATACATACACACACATACACAAAAAGAAAATGGGACTTTTCTGAGAATACTTTTTTGGGGGGTGGTTATTTCCCTGGATACACACTTAGGAGTGGAATTGTAGGATACTATGGTAAGGGTGTGAGAAAGTGAAAAATTGATTTCTCAAGTGTTTGTACCATATTATATTCCTGTCAGCAATTTATCCTCACCAAAAATAGGCCGTTTCAGCCTTTTGGTTTTTAGCTATGGTAATAGAGATTTGTGAATTTGTCTTTGTGTCTTCTATTTCTGTTCCACTGGTCTTCATTCCTATTTTGATGCCAGTACCCTGCTATTTTTGATACTATAGCTCTGTAGTATGTTTTAGATCTGGTATTGCGAAACCACCTGTTTTGTCTTTCTCACTTAGTAATGTTTTGGCTATTCAGGGTTTCTTGTTGTTCCATATGAATTTGAGAATTGCTTTTTCTATAACTACAAAGAATGACATTGGATTCTTGATGGGGATTGCATTGAATCTGTACAGTGCTTTTGGCAGAATGGCCATTTTAATTATATTAATTCTACCTAACCAAGTGCACGGAACATCTTTCCATCTTCTCAGGTCTTCTGCAATTTCTCCTTTTAGTATTCAATAATTTTCCTTGTTAGAAGTCTTTTACTTCTCTTGTTAAATTAATTCCCAAGTATTTTATTCTTTTACAGGATATTGTGAATGGGAAGAATTTCCTAATTTCTTTTTCTGCCCTAATATTATTGGCATATAGGAAATCTGTTGATTTATGGGTCTTGATCTTGTAGCCTGCTACTTTGCCAAATCTGTTTATTAGCTCTAGCAGTTTTCTGGTAGAGATTTTTGGATCTTCCAGATATAGGATTATGTCATCAGCAAAAAGGGGTAGTTTGACTTCCACCCTTCCTATTCTTTTCCCTTTGATTTCTTTCTCTTGCCTGATTGCTCCAGCCCAGGGTCTCGAGGACTATATTGAATAAAAGTGGTAAAAGCGGGCAGCCTTGTCTTGTTCCTGAGTTCAGCGGAAATGCTTTCAACCTTTCTCCATTTAGTATTATACTAGCTGAGGGTTTGGCATATATGGCCTTTACAAAGTTAAGGTAAGGTCCTTTGATCCCTATTTTCTCTAGAGTTTTGAGCATAAATGGGTGCTGAATTTTACTGAAGGCTTTTCCTGCATCTATTGAGATGATCATATGGTTTTTGTCCTTAATTCTGTTTAAATGATGAATTACATGTATTGATTGATTTGCCTATGTTGAACCAGCCTTGCATACCAGGAATGAAGCCCACTTGATCATGACAAATTATTTTCTTGATATGTTTTTGAATGCGGTTTGTAAGAACCTTATTAAGGATTTTTGCATTGATATTCATGAGGGATAGTGGTCTGTAGTTTTCTTTTTTCAATGTGTCTTTGTTGGGTTTTGGTATCAGAGTTATGGTTGCTTCATAAAAAGTGTTTGGGAGAGTTCCCTCTTTTTCAGTTTCTTGGAATAGCTTAACAAGGAGAGGTGTTAGCTCTTCTTCTAAGGTATGGTAAAACTCGGAAGAATCTATCAGGTCCTGGACTTTTCTTGTTTGGGAGACTTTTAATTGCTGTATGGATTTCAGTGCCTGTTTTTGGGCTGTTTAGAATTTCAATGTCATATTTTGTGAATTTGGGGATGTTGTATGTGTCTAGAGATTTGTCCATGTCATCTAGATTATCTGATTTAGAGTACTATAGTCTTTCAAAATATGTTCTGATAGTTTGTTTGATTTCAAGGGAGGCAGTGGTGATTACCCTCTTTGCATTGGTGATTTTGTTGACTTGCTTTGATTCTCTACTTCTTTTCATTAGACTCGCTAGGGGTCTGTCCATTTTATTTATTTTTTCAAAGAACTAGCTCTGTTTCATCAATTCTTTTTATTATTTTTGTTGTTGTTCTCACTTTCATTGATTTCAACTTTGATCTTAATTATTTCCTGTCTTCTGCTGGCTTTGGGATTAGACTGTTCTTCCTTTTGTAGAGATTTAAGTTGGAGCATAAGCTTATTTGTTAGGGATCTCTCCTGATTCTTAATGTGGACACTTAGTACAATAAATTTTCCCCTTAAGAATGCTTTCATGCTGTCCCAGAGGTTTTGATATGTTGTGTCCTCATTCTCTTCCAAGAATTCCTTAATTACTATTGTCATATCTTCTTGGATCCACTCTTTATTTAATAGGGTGTTATTCAATCTCCACATATATGTGTATTTTCTGCCATGGTTTTTGCCGTTAATTATTAGGGTCATCACATCATGATATGATAGGATATACAGAATAATATCTACTTTTTTGTATTTGCTGAGATTTCCTTTGTGAACTAGAATATAATATATTTTTGGAGAAGGATCTATGTGCTACTGAGTGGAATTTTCTGTAGATGTATGTTTAGTCTGTTTAATTTATGATGTTATTTATGCTGGAGATCTCTTTATTGTTTTGTTTTGATCATCTGTCTTGGTGATAGAGGAGTGTTAATGTCTCCCAGTCCTATTGTGTTGAGGTCCACAAGTGGTTTTATATCTTGGAGTATTTTTTCCACATATTTTGGAGCATTGGTGTTTGGAGAGTATATATTTACTATGGTTATTTCTTCCTGTTACATTGTTCCCTTTACTAGGATATAGTGGTCTTCTTTATCTCTTTTGATTAATTTATGTTTGAAATCCACTTTGTTGGATATAAGAATTGCAACTCCAGCTTGCTTTCTTGGGCCTTATGTCTGATAGAATTTTTTCCATCTTTTCACCCTTAATCTGTGGGTGTCACTGGCTTTAAGATGGGTTTCCTGTAAGCAGGTTATTTGTTTTTTTGATCCAATTGCTAGTTTGTGTCTTTTGATTGATGCATTGAGATCATTCACATTCAGTGTTACATTAGTTATGTGGTTGTGATTCATATTCATTGTGTTTTATTAGTAAATTCTGTGCTGTCTTAGTTGTCTATTGATAGTGTGTACCTTTATTGAATTTCCTCTGTGGGTATTGAGGAATGTTACCTTATTCTTCTATATGGAGTTTATGTTTGAGAATTCTTTGCAGTGCTGCCTTTCTGTTCACGAATGCTTCAAGTTTGTTCTTGTCATGAAAAATTCTTATTTCCCCCTCAAATTTGAAGCTGAGTTTTGATGGGTATAGTATTCTTGGCTACATGTTGTCTATTCAGGCATTGAAAGATCTCCTTCCATGATCTTCTCGCTTCCAGAGTCTGGACTGAAAAGTCAGATATGATTCTGATTGGATTGTCTCTAAATGTGATTTGGCGTTTCTCCCTTGCTGCTTTCAATATTCTTTCCTTGATTTCCTTGTTGTACATTTTGAATATGATGTGTCTTGGTGAGCTGCTTATTTGATTAGGCCTATTGGGTGTCTTATAAATGCTTCCTGGATGAGTATATCTATCTCTTATTTTTATATGGCCAAAATTTTCATCAGCAATTTCCTTGAGAATGTTCCATATTCCATTTGATTGCGTTTCAATTTCTTCCTGCATGCCAGTTACCTTAAATTGTTTCTTCTCATTTCATCCAGACATTTTTAAAGTTCTGTTCATATTCTTTGAGTTTTTTTTTTTTTTTTTTTTTTTTGGTCATCTCTGTGCTCTAGCTTTCTCGGCCTGTCCTCATTGTCAGAAGTTCTTTGTTCAAGAGCTGAGGTTCTGTTTTCTATAGAAGTTAGAGTATTATTAAATTCTTCCATGGTTTCTCGTATGTCATTACCACAGATTTTAGCTCTGTTACTTCCTTTTTGAGTAAGTCTAACTCTTTGATAATAGAGTTTTTCATCTCTTGAGTTTTCTCACTTAGTCCCTTCATTATATCTTCTTTTCGTTCATTGTTCCTTTTAGTAATCAAATCATTGATAATATTTTCAAGGTATTCATCTTGACTTCTATCCATGGCGTCCTTTTTGGGGGGAATTTTGGGTTTGAGGTGAACCTCTCCTTATTTGATTCTTCATTTTGAAGAGTTTCTTGTGGCTCTCTGAATTGAAATTTCCTTACAGGATGGCAGGCAGTTCTCCAGGTGGTTTTTCCTTTCAAGTCAAAAGGTCAGATCATCCACCAACTCTTTGATGATCACCTTCTTCCAAATGCTGTTTCTGCCTGGGTCCTTGTGTTGCTCTACCTTTTAGTTCCAGCCTCAAAGCTGCAAATCTGAACCTGCCAAAATGTAGTCCTACCTTCCAGTGGAACTCAAACAGGCCCCAACAGGAACATAGGGCGTAGGTAGGTCCGGCTGCTCCAGTCAGGGAAACTCCCCTGGTAGGTCCTGATTAGGGCTTCTCCTGATGGGGTCCTACCGGTGGTATCCTGAGCACCTTCCCACAGGCCTTCATTTTCTCTTTCAAGCTACATAGTATCACAGTATTTAACCGTACTATTCTTTTTTTCAGCCAATGTGTTTTGTATGTGCTTTTAGGTGGTTTCTAATACTTTGGTATTTATGGTATGTAGTTTTTCAATATTTATTATGTAGTGTTTGATAATTTTCACCTTTTCCTCAGCTTTTTAAAAAAGTTAAATACTGAAATTCTGGGTATACTTAGCTCTGTTTCTAAATTTTCTATTATATTGTGCTGGCTTATTTATATATGCCAGTACCGTACTTATTTAGTTACACAGACTTTATTGTATGTTTTAATAAACCTAGGTGGTAATAATCCCCTCTTTTGTCCTTCTCATTCAAGGTTCTTCTCCCTAATGTTACAAGTTTAGTTTTCTGGCACATATCCAGTAACCAATAAATATTTTGGTCCTTACTGCTAAACTGTCTGGCTCATAAGTTGATTGAAAGACAGTTGCAAAATGTTCTTATTGATGACTGCATTATAGACATAAGAATATAAACATTAGACTACTTTAGATAATACAGTGGTTTGGTTGTGTTTATGTTTTAGAAACTGCCATCAGACATGTTAGAGATAATTCATTTAAGGTAAAATCTTTAAGAAGATAAAGAGAAAGATCTTACGAACAGCTGGTGATTCCATTGTTTAAAAAGAAGGAACTAAGAAATAAAAAACACCTAAATCAGAGCTGTGTTTATATGTCTATATTCTACAAGAATATATATTCTTGTTCATACATGTTAGAAGTTCCTTGCCTTATTAAGTATAATTACATGACCACCTCCCATCAACAAGGTAGTTTGAGGTTATAACAGTGTTCCAGAAGAATTTAGGGACCTTAATACTTTGATATTTTTGCCTAGTAAATTATTCTTCTAACAAAAATATAAAGTTCCTGTGTTACTAAGGAGGAAGCAGTTTCATTTCAGTGATTCCCGAAGCATGGTCTCCACAGACTGCTGATGGTCTCATAGGATTCTCTGGGTGGTCTGTCAGCTGGTTTCTTGAAATTCTCAGGTTCACAATACAACAGTGTCTGTAGTCTGTTTTATGGCAAGGATTAATAATTTACTTACAAAATTTCTAAGTATTTTCTCAGATGCCTTTCTTCCCAAGAATAATGATGAGGTTTCTTCTCAGGGGCATAGTGAGTACAGGTAGAATTGGTGGTCTACTCATTCATTTTTTCCTCTCATGAAATAATTCACAGTATGAAATTGAGAATTGTTACTTTAGAGAATTCAAGCTGTTTGTATGATTATTAAAGTTTTAATTGTTCATCGAATATTAAAATATTTTAAATTGAAATCTAAGTCCACATGCTTTAAAATTATTCTTCTGTTGATGAGAGATTGGAGGCTCCATTTCAAAACTGAAAGATATTCAACCCTAGAACCTAAGATCTAAGAACATAAAATCTGAGCTATTTCTTTCAGTTAACAGCATAGGGTTTTCTTGCCCTAAAACCCAACCAGCCTGAATTTATTTCTAACCCCATCACCTAGTAAATGTGAGACCTTGATAAAGTTATTTTCCATCTCTAAAGCTATTCTTATCAGTAAAATATTAAAAGGATTTGTTATATCATGTTTAAATTCCTAAGATAGTATTTGACACATTCATTCATTCATTCATTCATCAGTTTATTGAGTATCTAATGCTATATGCTAGGGATAAATAATGGAATTAGATGTGTTTGACACATTAGTGATAGAGATAAACAAGAAAATCTACCCTTATGACACAGTGGCACTGTTTATTTAGTTGTGCTCTGGACATGCTGAGAACCAGGGAGTTAGGGAAGGATTCCCAAAGGATATAGATGAGCTGAATTTTGGAGGTTGAGCAGATTGGGAGATTATTCTAACCTAATGGGTCAGTAAATTCGAATTTACAACAGCAGTTTGGAAATCATTTGGCCCATTGCAATGACCAGTGTGTCTCAACAGAGGTGGAGAAAAGTGTAGGGATTTGGGCAGGGGCCTACCAAGTCAGTAAATGGACCCTGCCATTAACGCTAATTCTGCCTCTACTCCTGCTGCTCCAATTTTTGTATTACTGGCATTATCAATTTAGATGGTTAGATGAATGAAAGGGAACTGTAGCAGATCAACTGAAATGAAACAGTTTAGCTCACTCTGTTACAAATTAAATATAGGATATATGTCCTTTTCTTGCCTCAGATACCTGAAATTAATAACTCTGCTTATAATATATGTGCTTCTGAGTTTCTCAGTGCATTGCTCCTGAAAACTGAATTGTTTGTAGCTTCATATAGTTTAAGTATGGAGTAAAAGCCAAATCTCAGTGTCCCACATGTCCCAACAATTATACATTCGAAATTAGTGGAACTGAAGGATTGATTTTATCAAATAGGGGCTATTGCATATTGCATGGTTGTAATCTGGTGGTATTTGTTTATGAATTTCTCTCTGTCTCCCATCCACCTTTTTGTATCTTCTTTATAATCTGCCTTGGATTTTGAACTTTTGTTTGTTGGTTGGTAGGATATAAGGCTTCCCGAAAAGTGTGCTTTTTGTGTGATAATTCAAATAACCCAACAAGACAGAAAAAAGTTCTTTTCATGTGAACTGAAGGTACTGTATATCATACTACTTTTTAATATTTAAAGAGGGAGGGCAGTGCCATTTTATATAATTTTGTTTTGAATAAAATGTTGAGAAATGGATAATTCTTCAATAAAAATAAAGAATTATGGCATTGGTGTATAACTTTACAACTAATTCCTAAAAGCCAATTTTCCCAAATATGGAAGTCAGCTCTCTTCTAAGCATATAGGCGGCTGTCTAAGCACTTTATAGGCATGTTCTAGGCACTTTTCGTACTGTTACCACTGTAGGGAGATTAGATTGAATAGATTCTGTAACAAGTTTGATGATCTTTTTAATTTTTCCTTTTTTTTATTTTTTAAAGAGAGAAGGGCAGTGAGAGAGAGGGAAACAATTTCTTTTTTTTTTAAAGAAAGAGGGACAGTGAGAGAGACAAAGAGAGAAACAACTTTATTTAGTTTTTCACATGGCCTTGGTTGCTCCAACACTTAGTTGTGTACATGGTGCTGGGGTTTGAACCTGGGTCCTCGTGCTTGCCAGGCAAGCGCCAAAACCGCTGAGCCACCGCTCCAGCCCCGAGAATCAATTTCTATTGAGGTTTTTACATGGCTTTTGTTGCTCTGACACTTAGTTGTGCATGTGGGTGCTGGGATTTGAACCCATGTACTTGTACATACTGGGCAAACGCTGTAACCACCAAGCCACCGCTCCAGCCCTAATATTTCTTTTTTAATTAAAAATTTAATACATATTTTGTGTTCAATGCCATCATGTTTCCATGCTCATTTTTAATGTAATATATCTTTTCATTTATTCTCCTGAGAACGTTTTTAACCTCTTGATGATGTGCCACACATTTATCCCCTGGTTTCTCTTACTCTGATGCACAGGCCTGCCTACCCACCCTTGTAGAAAAGGCTTTAGTCACCTCATTATCCTGAAGGAGGAACAGTTGCTGTTATTTCACATTCTAACATTAGAAACTGGAGCCCAGAAAAACAAAAGTTACTAAGCCCTGGGAATATTAAGATGTTTCTTGTAGTATCCTACTTGTACAAGACATTTATTTAAGTTTATCTGGTTTTCTGAATTGTGACAAGTAAATAGAAAATATTTAGATTATTTTTAATGAGATTTTATTGTTCATTATAGTTTTACATATTTAAGTGGTTTTTTGTTACACTTCCATGTGTGCACACATCATATATCCCCTCCTTTACTTATTTTTTTAAAGTGAAAGAGAAGAACAAAGGCATGCTTTTTCTTCGTATTTTCTCCTCTTCCTGGAAATGTGCGTTTTATAAATAATTTTCTGATTTGGGAAGTTACCATTTACTGTTCACTAATTTTGAACGTTAGTGAACAAGTGGTCAACTTTATCCTGCCTGATTTGGCTACTGCCCTTTTCTCTCTGTTCACTTATTCATTCACATTTCTCCTTAGCTGTTGTTATCTCAGTTTCTTATACATGAGAAAGAACTTTTAACCTTTGAGTTTTTGAGTTTGGCTTATTTCACTTAGCATGATGTTCTCAATTTCTATCCATTTACCAGCCATGATTTCATTCTTTAAGGCAGAATAGAACTCCATTTCATATATTTACCATAATTTCTTAATTCCATCATCTATTGATGGGCAACTTGACTAAGTCCATAATTTAGCTATTTTGAGTTCTGCTGCTGTAAACATTGAGGTGGCTATGTCATTATAGTATGCTAATTTTAGATGTTTTGGGAAAATACCAAGGAGTGGGCTAGCTGGGTCGTATGGTTGTTCCAGCCCTAGTTGTTTGAGGACTCCCCAAACTGATTTCCAGAATGGTTGCAATTCTAACTGTACAAGTCTATCTTTTCCCCTATATCATTACCAGCATTTATTATTATTTGTATTCTTTTTTATTAAGAAATTTAGGGGTTGGGGATTTAGCTCAGTGGCAGAGCGCTTGCCTAGCATGCGCAAGGCCCCAGGTTCAGTCCTCAGCCCTGAAAAAAAAAAAAAAAAAAGAAGGAAATTTAGTTATTGTACAACCAAAAACACATCCAGAGTAACAATATGATATGCATATATTCTTAAATTAGATTTACGCCCTGGATCCCTCCCTGTTCTCCCTTCCTTTCCTTTCCCCCACCTGTCTCCACCCCTTTCCTTACAGATACTTATCTATGGTTGCCCTAGATTATTTGTCACTACACCTTTGCTGGGTCTAATACATGAGGTTGACTACCTTTTCACACCGGCCTGGGTTTAGCTCCAGCCTCCACAAATGAGGAGAGTTTGGCTAAATTTGCTCAACGTGATTTCTTCCATCACCATCCATTTACTTTCAAAGGCTGCCATATTATTTGTATTTTTAATTATTGCCATTTTAACTGGAGCAAAATGAAATATTAGTGTAGTTTTGATTTGAATTTCCCTGTGGTAGAGATATTGAATATTTTTCATACATTTACTGGCCATTTGTGTTTCTTCTTTTGAGAAGTTTCTTTTTAGTTCTTTTGTCCATTTATTGATTGGGTTATTTAACTTTTTGAAGTTAAGTTTTTTGAGTTGTTGGCAAAGATTTTTATCGTGTTCTGTGCTTTCCCCATTCACCATGATGTTGGCTTTGGGTTTATTATATACAGCCCTTACGATTTTGAGGTAAGTTCTTTGTATCCCTAGTTTCTTGTTGGTACTAGGGATTGAACCTAGAGGCACTTAACCTCATCCCCAGCCTATCTATCTATCTATCTATTTATTTATGTGTTTATTTTTTTTGAAACAGGGTCTCCTTATGTTGGTCAAGTCCTCACCAAATTGCTGAGGCTGCCTTTGAACTTGGGATCCTCCTGCCTCCAAGACCCTGGGATTATAGGCATGTGCCACCACACCTGGCTCTTTCCCTAGTTTCTTGAGTGTGTTTATTATTAACGAGTGCTGAATTTTATGGAACAGTCTTCATATCTCTTGAGATGGCTGTGATTTTTGTCCTTAATACTATTTATGTGGTGAATTACATTATTGATTACATATGTAAAACCATCCTTGCATTGCTCTAATGAAAGCACTTGGTCATGAGGTTCAGTCTTCTTAATATGTTGTTGAATATGATTCATTAATATGTTGTTACAAGTTTTTTACATCTAAGTTCATTAGGAGTATTGGTCTGTAGTTTTCTTTCCTTGATGTGTCCCTATCTGATTTTGGTATCAAGATAATGATGGCTCCCTACAATGAATTTGAAAGTATCCTGCCCCTTTCTATTTTACGGCATAATTTTAGAAGCACTGACATTAGTTTTTCGTTAAATGTTTGGTAGATCTCTGCTGGGAATTCATTTGGTCATGGGCTTCTCTTTGTTAGAAGACTTTTTATTACTCATATCTTATTGCTTATTATTTTCTGTTTACATTTTCTGTATCCTCTTTGTTTAATTTAGGTAGGTTATATGTGCCTAGAAATGTGCCCTTTTGGTTTTTTAATTTCTCTTAATTGAAGTATGAATTATGAAAATAATCTCTTATGATCCTTTGGACTTCTGTGATGCCTATAGTGATTTCTCCTTTTTCATTTCTATTAATTTGGTGCATACACTCTCTCTTGTAGTTTTTGCTGAGGATTTATTAATCTTTTTTAACTCCTCAAAGAATCATCTCTTCACTGATACTTATATTTGTTGAAAATTCTCTGTCATTAACTTTTGATACGATCTTAATTATTTCCTTCCTTCTGCTGGTTTTGGAATTGGAATTGTTCTTTTCTTCTAGGAACTTGAGGGGTATCATTTGGAATCTTTCTGATATTTTTTTTTTTTTATGTAGGCACTTATGGACATAAACTTTCCTTGTTTAAGTCGGTGCATTTGAAAATTTCTTTCCTAATTTCTTCTGTGACCCCTTTATCATTCAAAAGTATGTTGTTCAGTCTTCTTGTTTATATAGTTTCTGTAGGTATTTTTGTGTTTGTTTTCTAATATCATTTCATTATAATCTGATAAGATACAAGGAACTATATTAATCTTTTTTTCTTTTTTTGTTGAGAGTTGTTTTTCCACCTAAACTGTGGTCCATTTTAGAGAAGATTCCTTAAGTAGTTGATAAGAAAGTACATTCAACTGTTGTTTGGAGGAAATATTATATAGATATCTGTTAAGTCCATTTGATTTATATACCTTGCAGTTTTATGTTTTTAATCCTTTTCTTCCTTCATCACCTTTCTTTTACACCATAGTTACTCTTACCCCAGCTTCTAATATAGTTGTATCATAATTTTTATTTAGTTTATTAGTCACTGTTTTTACTTTGAAATTATCTGAATTAATAAGCTGTGTTGAGTTAGTAAACCATATTTCTTACAATTTTTTGGTTTTTTAAAATTTGTTTTCCTTATAATAATTATCTTACTCTGTTGTTTAGTTTTCTATGTATGTACCAGTAATTCATATCCAGCTCTCAACAAGGGTGAAACTCCTGTCCATATAAAAAAAGATATATGTCACAACTACATCTGTTTTGAGAATGTCTTTCTGCCTGCTTGTTTCAGAAGTTGCTCATCCTGGGATCCATATTTTCATCTTGGGGACTTATTTTGATTCTGCGTTGGACTCCTTGTGTCCTATGTAACTTCCTGCAAGGGAGTAAAGTAATGAAATGGCATCCTCTTTGTTGGTTTATTCCCTTATTTTGCTGGAATATTATTCTTTAGCCTTCTAAGAAGAGACTGTGATGGGTGTGTTTTTATATCATTTGCATGTCTTAAATCATCTTTTTTTTTTCCTGTACTGGTTATTGAACCCAGGGGCACATAACCGCTGAGACACATCCCCAGCCCGTCCGTCCGTCCTTCCTTCCTTCCTTCCTTTCTTATCTATTTATTTAAGAGAGAGGGACAATGTGAGAGAGAGAGAGAGAATCAATTTTTTATTTAGTTTTTCATGTGACTTTCATTGCTCAGACACTTTGTTCTATAAGTGGTGCTGGGGTTCGAACCCATATCCGTGGGCATGCCAGGTGTGTGCCGAAACCACTGAGCCACTGCTCTAGCCCCACCCTTTTTATTTTTTGAGACAAGGTCTCACTAATTCCTTGGGGTCTCCCTAAGTTGCTGAAGTTGGCCTCAAACTTGGCAGTCATCCTGCCTCAAACTTTCAATTTGCTGGGATTACAGGCATGCACAACTACACCTGTCACCTTACTCAATCTTGACAGATTTTTGGCACTGTGAAAACTTCTTAAAAAGTATTTCATCTCAGGATTTTGAAGACACTTCTGCATTATTTGCTGGTATGCAATGTTGTTGGGATAATATTCTAATTATTTAACTTTTATAAGTGACATATTTTCTTCTTTGTAAGTTTTTAGTATTGTTTGTCCTCAGAGTTCTGAAGTTTTATGATATGTCTGGAATGTTTTACATGACATGCTTCCTACCCCAACCATGGGTACTTATCTCATCCCCCAACCACTCTCCCTTCTTTCAGTATGCTATAGCTATGTTAGCCTCTCTTCTTTCCTCTAACATGTTCCAGGACAGTCTTGCCTCAGCCTTTGCACTTTCTATTCTCCCTACATGAAACGTTCTCCTAGATATCTGTGTGGTTTGTCCTTTATTTCCTTTTGGTTTCTGTTCAAATGTTAATTTAATAATGAGTACTGTTCTGGTCATTCTATATAAAATAAAACCCACAACATCCACCCCTATTACACTTTATCCTTAATCAGTTGATCTCTAGATCTCTGTTGTCCTTGGCCTTCTGGTTGAATGTGTCCCAGTGGAATGCATCTAGGGGAGATCTGAGTGTGACATGATTTTACCAGCAGATTGGTTACATCCCTATCAAGTGAACTTCTCTAAGCTTCCCTGTTTGGGTAACTGCTACCTCCCCCTACTTCTCTAAGTATAAGTTTAGTAGTGGTTTCCTGCTATTAGGCAGAGGTGGAAGATGTTAAAATAGTGGGAAGGATGTACCACACTGTCCCTGGTAGTTTTCCTAAACTGCCACAGATTTTTTAATAGTTCCTGTGTTTTTAACTCTTTTCCAGTTACTCAGTTTAACTGTGCTTTCTGATTCCTTCCAAGCCCCTAACTGATAAGCATATTCAAATAAATATGAATGGTCCCGTATAGGACCATTCTCAGAGATGTCCTAGATACACATACATCAGTTTAGATTCACCCAGATATATTCTGAAAACTGAGGTTTTCTCCAAGTCCTGATTAAAGAGGAGGTACAATCTGATATGCCTTTAGGCTACAAATTAATCATGGGTAGTATCTGCACATTAACTCCAGATGAGTACAGATATTTCCTTTAGACATTTTAGATCATGTATAGCAATGTTTTTGAGACTCTTTAAAAATAATAACCTTAAAATAACCTTAATGTAGTCTGGCTTCCTTGTGCAACTTTTACAAAGGTTTTATCTTAATACACTGACATTTCCAGCATAGTCTCATTTAACTTGTTCATTTCGTAAACTTATTGTAGTCATAGTATCTGCTAGCCTTTATTATATATTTATTAACTAAAAAATAATCAGCCTATAGTCTCTGTTAGGTTAGGGAACATTTTTGATGTATATTCTCATTATTTGTTATTGTTTACTTGTTTCCTTTGCTTTGCTTCTGATTAGTGTAATTTCCAGTGGCCAGCCCATGACTTTCTATATATCAAATGAACTATATATCAAATGAACAAACCAGACACCAGTGTTCAGTTAAAAACAATGGATCTTTTACTCTCCATTCTTGCCTATTTCATTTTAGCCTCACACTCCCAACACAGAAGATTTGCCCTTCTATAATATCACTGCATTTTAGAATCATGCAGGAAATAAAAGGCTAATACTTTGTGGGCCACTGTTATGTTTTAGGCATTATTGTTTCTCTCTCTCTCTCTCTCTCTCTCTCTGTAATATTCCTGCAAGATAATTGCTATTACTCCCAAATCCCTTTGTTTCTTTGTTTTGGTGAGTTGGTACACTCTCCACTGCATGAAGTTATCGATCATATTCATACAGAGCACAGAGTAGAACTTGACAATCCTCAGCCTTCCTGCTATAGTTCTTGTACCTGTTTCCTGCATCTGCCATTCAACTGTTATTCTTTCTTGGCTTTTGACAAATTACTTAAATGGCACTTTACTTTATTATAGAAATACACATTAATGGAGAGATTTCATCCTGGAAGGGAAACTTTCTTAAGAGATCATTACAGAACAGAAGTGATAATGATAAGCTGGCTGAAGTTACACTAGGTACCCAGGCAGCACAATGAAAAGGGAGCGTGATTTGGTTTCTGCTTTAATTAGAGAAGTCCGTAGAGACCTGAGGACACCTCACTTATGGTTTTGTTTTTGTTTTTGTTTTTTTTTAAAGAGAGAGGGACAGTGAGAGAGACAGAGAAAGAGAGAAACAACTTTATTTAGTTTTTCACATGGCCTTAGTTGCTCCAACACTCAGTTGTATACGTGGTGCTGGGGTTTGAACCCGGGTCCTCGTGCTTGCCAGGTAAGCGCGGAAACCGCTGAGCCACCGCTCCAGCCCCTCACTTATGTTTTAAATGATGTATCTTCTCTATATTGTTGGCTTTCTCAGCTTGTGACTGTGTTAGTATTGTTGAATGATTATATCCTGATGTGAATGAATCTGCTAACACTATCCCAATTTTGTTTGGTTTTATTAACCAAAGCTAAACATTTTCTCAGTCTACCAAATTACACTTGAAATTTCCTGAACCAGAATATATATATATATATAT
>PVKS010020984.1:0-35940 GCA_004027875.1 Aplodontia rufa | reverse complement strand
GAGTCCATCCAGGGATTAATCCACTGCCAAGGGCAGCGCTGCACGGTCCAGTCACCTCCTAGGAGCACCACCTCTGAGCATGGCTGCAGTGGGGACCAGGCCTCCAACACGTGAGCCTTGGGGAACATTCTAGATGCAAACCGCAACAGAAGGTGCAGAATGCAGAAAGGAAGAGCGTACAGAACAGGAACCCTGAATTAACGCTGTTCCATAACAACAAAAATGTCCACTGTGTGCATTTCCAAAGCTGGACCCCTGGACGGCAGCCGCAGCAGGGAAGAAGGGGGGCTGCTCTGGATCCCAGGGTTCTGAAACCAGGAAATGTGGGCAGAGGGCTGCAGGGAGGGGTGTGGCACGTGGGGAGTGCTGCAGGTGCCTGGGCTGGGTGAGCAAAGACCTCCACGTGTGCATCACAGAAAGGAGACCAGAGTGCCTGCACCGTGAGCAGGGAAGGCTGCACAGAGGTCAGGTGGGAATCAGGGCACATATGAGACCCCCGGGGCTTCGAGTTCCTACTGCAGGTCCTGGAATAAGAACTGTAGAGTGTGCCTGGCAGGTGTTTGGACTGACATAAAAATGCCCATCCGGGAGCGTGCTGCCAGTGTTTTGTGACAACTTGGCTGGGCTGTGGTGCCAAGGAAGTCAGTCCATCAAACGCTATTCTGGACGTTTCTGTGAGGTGTTTTTGGAAGAGATTAGCATTTAAATTGGGGCATATTGTTCTCCATGGTGTGGGTGGGCCTCACCCAACCAGTTGAAGGCTTGAAAAGAACCAGAGTAGCCAGGGGACCCGTGAAGGAGCACGAGGGAGCACGGCTGGCAGCTTCTGGAAGTGACCCACTCTCGGCGCTGCCCTGGTCTCCAGCTTGTGGCCAGTCCACAGGTTTTAGACCTACCAGCCTCTGTGATCACAAGTGTGTACTCCACACAACACCTCTCTGTGCACACGTGTGCAGAGCGGTGGTTCTGTCTCCCTGAAGAACCTCACTGTCATGAGTGGCAAGGCCAGCTGAAGTCCATTCCTGTCACCAGAGCCATCCCCGTCACCAGAGCACAGCTGGCAATGGTGAGAGCTCAGGATGGCTTGAGGGAGCAGGGAGGGGATGTCTGCAGAAGCCAGAGCACAGAGGGTGCTGCCGGGGTGAACGCTGGATTCACAAGGCCCTCTGATTGTAAAGCACAGAATGGGCCGGAAGATTCTAGAAGAGGACAGGGAACCAGCGAGGAGGATGTGGCCTAGGCTGGCGTGACGGCTGTGGAATGGAATTAGAGGTGAGCTTCCTTGGTGAGTCACCACCCAGGACACTAGGCCCCGGGCCTGGCTGGGCACAGGAGACCGGGCAGACCCTCCCACCCGAGAGGCACACAAAGCATCCCTTGGTCTGAGAGGCCTGGGGGAGACCCTGCGAGCACGTGGGGCTCGCCTGCACTGGAGGCAAAGGGAGGCACTTCTGGCACAAAGAAGGGGGCAGATGCCACTGTCTGCAGGGTGTGGAGCGAAGGAAGCCCTGGCCCGGGGTCCCTTCCTAAGCAGCAGTAGACTCGGCTCCTCTTGCCGGGCAGCTGTCTGGGAGCTCTGGGTTCCCACATGGGTGTCCCTGCAGGGGCTCACACAAGAGTCCCCTTCCCTCCTCAGGCTCCACCATTCCTGCCAAGCCACCCTTCCAGGCTGCCTGGACCAGGCCTTTGGCCAGTACCACACCCCAGGGCCCTTCCACTTCCAAGAATTCCCCTCCTCACGGCCTTGCCATCTCCTGTGGCCCAGCGGTTCCTGAGACACACCCAGCCCTGGCCTACTGGCCTGTCTCCCAGGGCAAGCTCGAACCTCAGGCTGGCATTGTGCAGCTGTGCCCCTCCCCTGCAGGTCACAAAAGTCCTGACTGAAGAGCAGCCCCCTCCCACCCTGCCTGCCTGGTTGTGGAGGGTGAGGTCCCGGCTCAGAGCGAGAGGAGCGTTCCTTTATGCAGCACATAGTCTGCTCCTCTTCTGAGCCAGCTCTGGTGGCCTGGTTATGCAGTGATGACCGGCTCTCAGGTCCTCCGGACCTCTCTTTGCACAGACCACCCATCACTGCCACCTACGCAAGCCAGCATCGCAGCACCTGAGCAGGGTGCTCACACAGGGCAGCAGGGCAGCTGCCTGAGCCTGCGGCTATGTGGGTTCTGCCACCCGGCTAGGCCACCTGCTCTCTGCAGCTGTCTTTGCCCAGAACCAGGATTTCAGCATCCAGGGCCTCCTTAAAGATGCCTGAGGGGTTGGAGTGCTTGCCTAGCATGCACAAGGACCCAGCTCCAAACCCAAGGACCACATACACAACTAGTGTCTGAGAAACTAAGGCCAGATGGAAAAATAAATAAAACTGATTCTCCCTTTCTCTCCTCCTCTCTCTTAAACAAACAAACAAACAACAACAAAAACAAAAAACCCTGAGCTCTTGGACGCTCAGATCTGCTCCAGAGCACCCCCCGAAGTAAGCAGACGCATGGTGCAGCTGCACCCATAGCCATAGTGCTGGCAGAGCGGCTGCATGAAGCCCCGCCCTTGGCCTGAGCCCCACCTCCAGCCCTCCACACAGCTGGGAAGAGTGAGGAAGGTGTGCACCCAAACCCGCTCCTCTCCCAACGCCCACACGCACATCCACACACTCACACTCACCCTTCCTCTCGGCTCACCAAGAACTCCAAGTTCCCAAATGGCTTACCCTGTCCCCACCTTCTCCTGGTGGCTCGCCTGTCCCCATGGCGGAGCCCCTGGGGCTTCTTTCCCACAAGACAGAGGAAGAAAAGTGTGATGGTGAGACCACGCACACCCTGCCCGTGCCATGTCTGTAATTGGGGTGCTACTGATAAGCATGGGTGAGCACTGTGGGGACTACACGGAGGCCACCATCACATGCTCAGCATGGCCACTGGAGCAGACACCCAGCAGGGATGGCGCCACTCTCTCCCTCACCCTTCAGCTGGCTCCGGCTGCAGACCCAGGCTGACACAGGCACCCTGCCCCAGGGACCTCATGCCAGTGAGGAAGACAGGCGGCAAATAGGAAGGTGACACACTCAGTGAGGAGCGAGGACCCCAGGGCATGTGGGCAAGAGGACGGGGCCTCCCCCCAGGGCACACTGCGCTGGACCTAAGGAGGAGGCTCTGCAGACTCCAGGTCTCAGAAGCAGGAGAGACCAGAGGAGGAGCCAAAGCAGAGGAGAAGAGGGGTGGGGGAGGCCCTCTGAGACAGGGAGGTGGCAGGAGCACTTGGGCTATACCTTTTGGAAGGGCACAAGGACTAGTGAAGGCTTAGGGGCGGGGCACCATCCAGGGGCACAAGGACTAGTGAAGGCTTAGGGGCGGGGCACCATCCAGATGGGTTGTTCTGGCCTGCATGTGCCTCAGTCAGTTCAGCTCCCACACTGCTGTCCCCACGGGGCCAACAACAGCACTGCCTACCCCTGGATGCCTGGGCACAAGGCCAGCCTCTGCCAGGGACAGCACCACCTACTCCTCCTTGGCACAAGGCCAGCCTCTGTCCATTTCACTCAGCTGGACTCTAGAGTCCATAGGGTGTCTGTGATGGACAGTTGATTGGGTCTGGGATAGAAATGTCTACAAAGTTCTTTTTTCTTTTTTTAAGAAAGAGAAAGAGAGAGAGAGAGAGGTAAATATGGAGAGAGAGAGGGAGAGAGAGGATCATTTTTATGTATTTTTCCATCTGGCCTTTGTTTCTCCGACACTTAGTTGCAGATGTGGTGCTGGGATTTGAAGCCAGGTCCTCACTCATGCCAGGCAAGCACTACCACTAAGCTGCATCCCTAGACCTTTTTATTTTATACTGAGACAGGGTCTTTACAAGTCGCCCAAGATGGCCTTGAACTTGAAGTTCTCCTGCCCCAGCCTCCCAGATCGCTGGGATAACAGGTGCGCACCCCTACGCCCAGCTTCCATCAGAGTTCTACTGGGAGATTTGGAAGGTCCTTGCCTGACCCAGGGCAAGGCAGGCTCCAGCCCCCAACATCTAGGACTGGTACAGAGGCAGGAGGTCTCCAGGCAGCCTCCCCTGGCCTTACCCAGGTGTCCTCGTCCTCACGTGCCCCTCCCCCACCACAGATGAGACCCAGCTGCTTCTGATGAAGACAGTGCAGAAGAGTGATGGGAGTCCCTTCCAAGGCTAAGCTCTAAAAGACTGTGGCTTCCAGGGACATTGTGCTGGGCCCGAGGAAGAGGCTGTGCAGACTCTACTTCCTAGAGGCAGAGAGAATAGCGCAGGACCCAGGGAGAGGAGGAGAGTGGCAGGGAGGCCCGCTGAGACAGGGGAGATGGCAGAGCAGCTCAGGCTGTGCACTGTGGCCTCCCCACCCCTCACCCCAATCCCGCCATGAGCCAGCCCAGGTGACAAGGGACTGAGCTTGAGTAAGCCTGGGAGCTTAGCCCCACCCCACCTGGCCGGGCCTTCAGATGGGCCACAGCCCCAGCCCGACCTGAGAACATGAGCCAGAGCCCTGCAGGGTACCTGGATTCCTGCCCACTGATGCTGGGAAAAAATAAATTGTGTTTTAAGCCCTTAAATGTGGGGCCAAATGGTCACATAAAAGATAATACAGGTGGGCAGGGCCTGGCCTGCGCACGACCTGGGGTGGGGAGCGGGTATGGAAAGGGGCCGGGGTATCCAAAGGACAGAAGATGAAGGGGGAGGGCAGCCCCTCGGGAGCACCAGGAGTCTGAGACCCGCTCTCCTGGGCGGGCTCGGTTGCCAGGGAGACAGATTCCTAACCCGGTTTCCAAGCTACTCTGCCAGTGCACGTGGGTGGGGTTCAGCGTATCAGGATTTCTGCAAACAGGAATGAGCACAGTGGCCATGATTAGCAGAAGGGAGGCTTTCCTTAAGGAAACCAAGCAGAAGGGTGCCATGATGTGGCCGAGACCCCTGCCGAGAGCTGGGAATGGGGCCGTGCCCTCCCTGCCCTCCCGCTTCCCAGCCCAGCCTGGTCAGATGCTGCCTGCATCCCCAGGACACGGGCAGCAGGGGGCAGTGGGGCTTCACCCTGCACGGGACACTCTCACAAGTGCCCCCACAGTCTGGGACAACTATGAGGCCATAGCTGAGCCTCCTCTCTGCTCAGCGTCCTGCAAATGATTGGGGAGACAGCCGGCACCTGTCAGAACCAGGGACAGCTTTGAGGCCACTGGCTGCTGGCCTGTGGGAGCTCCAAAAGGGACAGCAGGGGCAAGGTTGAGGGTGGGGCTCAGCTGCAGGGCCCTGCAGAATACCCTGCCCTGTGTGTGTGGCCGACACAGAATCCCTCCAAGCCTGCCAAGACTGGACATGGCAAGTCATAGAAGAGATGCCCCTGTCCCAGCAGCTCATGCCCAGGTTACAAATGACTATCCCTATGACAAGTGCCAGCACAGAATCCAGGAAGGGGGAGTCACATGGAAGAGGCAGCCGTGTGGTCACAAGCCAAGGAGCCCAGGAGCCTGCAGATGCTGGAACAGGGATTCTCCCCTGGAGGCATGGGGCTTCCAGCGTGAAAGGGCAGGCGAGGATGGGTTCAGTGGGAGAGAGCAACGAAAGCCATGTGAAAAACTCAATAAAAATTGATTCTCTCTGCCTCTCTCTCCCTCTCTCTCTCTCTCTCGCTCTCACTGTCCTATCTCGAGAGAGAGAGAGAGAGAGAGAAAGAGAGAAAGAGAGAGAGGGAGAAAGGAGACAGAGAATCAACTGTATTTACCTTTTCACCTGGTTCTGCCTCTCTGACACTTAGTTGTCCACGGTGCTGGGGTTTGAACCTGGGTCCTCGCACATGCCAGTGACAGGCAAGCACGCTCCAGCCCTGACTTTCTATTCTTATAGGACAGTCACTGAGCCTGGAGTACCATGGTCAGGTAACTGTGTACTTTGATAAGAAATCGCCAGACTCCAAGTGGCTGGGCCTGGGCGGTTCTCTACTCCCCCAGCCAAGTGGAATGGTTGCAGCTGCTGCCCGGCATGCAGACACCAGGGGCTGCACTGTCCTGGACCATCCTGCCCACTCCTGCCCTAGAGCCCCACAATGCTCTGCAGCCCTGTTTTCTTTGGTGGTGACCGTCCTTGAAGCCGCGGTCTAGACACTCGGTTTGGGTGTCTTGGTCCATTTTGTGTTGGAATGCCTGGAATAGGGTGACACATAAGCGGAGGTTCATTGGGCTCACAATTCTGGTGTCTGGAAAGTCCACACAGCAGGTACCTGCACCTGGCAAGCGCCCTCCCCAGTGCCCAGAATGCGGTGGGAACTGGGCATGTGCTGAGATCCCGAGCCAGAGAGGAAGCAAGACCCTGAAGCAGGAAGGCAGAGCTCACCTTCCGGCAGCCCACTCCCATGGACGGACCCAGCCCCTGTAGACCAGAGCCACTCCTGAGAGGCGGGGAGCCCAGGACCTGACCGCCTCCATAACGGCCCCACACCCCAACGCCACCACACTGGGGACTGGGTCTGTCGCACAGGGACCTTTGGGGATAAATCACATCCACCCATAGCACAGGGTTCTTGCCTTCATGTCTCTGCACTTGGCAAATCAGGAGATAAGCGTCTTTTTTCTAAAGGAAGAGGTCACATATTTGTTCTCTTTTCACTTCTGTTTAAGATTTCAGGGTTTCTGGGGCTGGAGTGGTGGCTCAGTGGTTTCGGCACTTGCCTGGCAAGCACGAGGACCCGGGTTCAAACCCCAGCACCACATACACAACTGAGTGTTGGAGCAGCTAAGGCCATGTGAAAAATTTCTCTGTCTCTCTCACTGTCCCTCTCTCTTTAAAAAAAAAAAAAAGATTTCAGGGTTTCTCTTAACTCCTTTGATTTTGAAGTGTGCGCCTCCTTCCTTTCATGCTGAGAAATCCTTATTCCTAACATTAACATATTTACTTGCTTTATTCTGTTGATACGATGTGATAGTTTCAGAATGATGTATTAACATCATTTTTTTTTAAAGAGAGAAAGACAGAAAGAATCAATGGCTTTCATTGCTCTGACACTTAGCTGTGTACGTGGGTGCTGTGGCTTGAACCTGTGTACTTGTGTATGCCAGGCAAGCACCGTAACCACCAAGCCACCGCTCCAGCCCCATGTATTAACATTATTATAAATAAGACTGGTTTCTTTGCACCTCATTCTTGGAGTATATCCCCAGGACGTACCTTCCAGGTATAGTGTCCTGAGACTGTCCACTCAATACCCAGTTTGAAGTTTCTTTTGTTTTCAGTTTCTAGGGTTCTAAATTCTAGTCTTTTTATTCCATGTGTAAAATATATTCAAGTCTCTTCAAAGCCAGGACTGTATAGAGGGTAATCCAGAGAAGCCCTGCTGGCCTTATCTCCTCTACCCTTCTCTTTTCTTCGCCTATAAAGTTCATTGTGTCTTTTCTTTTCTTCTTTACCTTTTTAAAGAGAGGGTTGTTTGTGTTCCTATCCTGCCTTACACAAGCTCTGGCCTTTTTGCAGCCTGGGGCAGTGTGGGGAAGGCTTCCTGTGAGGACATTTTCCTTCATGGCTGTGGGTCCCCAGGGTCCCCAGGGAATGTGCAGCCTGGGAGGTTTCCAAACCTTTCTGCTCCAAATAATGCCACAGTGAGGACTCTGTGGCTGTAACTTGGTGTGACTGGAGCACACCTTTGGGACAGCTGCCTAGGAGAGGGCCCGGGGTCGTTTGTGCGTGGTTTGGCAGGCGACGGCTGCAGTTCTCCAAGCCTTCGTCTGCAGCGAGTGCTGATGCCTGCGCGGGCGTTTGTCCACCCGATGGGAGAAAGGCATCTCAGGGCAGGTCTGGTTGGTATTTTTCTGCCTATGAAGATGGTGGAGCTTCTTCTCATGGAGTTAAGAGATCTTTGTATGGATTTTTCTGTTTTTCCGATATTTCCGTTTTCTTCCCCCTAGATTTCCAGGAGCTCTTCGGGTGTCCAGGGAAATTAGCACTTTGTCTTACAAGCTTCAACCCCACCT
The DNA here is from genome assembly GCA_004027875.1 of Aplodontia rufa. Classification (NCBI taxonomy): domain Eukaryota; kingdom Metazoa; phylum Chordata; class Mammalia; order Rodentia; family Aplodontiidae; genus Aplodontia; species Aplodontia rufa. The sequence continues at coordinate 27,982 of PVKS010020984.1, read as the reverse complement.
CCTGCCCTCCTTCTCCCTTCCTCCCTCCCTCCACCACCACCGCCACCGGCTTTCTCTGTCTCTCCTGTCTTGTGGCCACCACTGTCCTGTTCTCCCTCTTTCCTCTACAGCAGAGCTCCCTCCCTGCTGTGCGGGGGCAGGGGGCTGTGGGAACTGAGGCAGTCCTTTTGTGGGTGCCCTTGGCCTCTTCCATGTACCCCTGAGTGGCACAGGACCCCTCCCACAGGAGGCAGGAGCTCTGTGCCAGAACTCAGGGGTCCAGGGTCTTCTGTGTCCTCAGGGACGTAGGGGTTGGTGTGCAGGAAGCTGGCCAGATTTCCTGTAAGGCTGGCGGCCCCCTCCCTGCCAAACCAAGGTGAGGGCTCTGGGAGGGGACCTTTCTGCCCGCATCCCCATGCAGAGGACAGGGCTGGGCCATGGGGAGGCACCTGAGCCGCCTGGGAGGCGACCTGCTGAGCTGGTGCCCACAGGCAAGCAGAACCCCAACCTGGAGAAGCACGTGCCTGGGTGGGTGCCAGGACCCAGAGGACAGAGCCCAGCCGCCCCCAGGCCGGGGACAGCACCGCCTCGCTGGCATTCTATACCTGCACAAGGGCTGCCCACGTGGCTGGCGAGGCAAGGCAGGTCCCCTGGTGCAGCCCAAGCACCTGCTCTCTGGGGCCTGTTGCACCCGGGCCACTCCACCAAGGAAGGAAGGCGCCAGCCCAGGACCTGCCTCACCTGCCCAGCAGCAAGGGGCACTGGGGTACCTGTCCCCCAAGTAAGGGATGCTGGAGCCACATATCCAGGGCAGAGACCCCGTCCCCATGCTCTAGGCCTGGAGAAAGCCAGCCTCAGCAACTCAGTAACATCCTGTCTCAAAATAAAAAATAAAACAGGCTGGGGACTTATCTCAATGGTTAAGCACCCTTAGTTCAATCCCCAGTACCAAAACAAGAAAAAAGAAGTGAATGAACACAGCTTGTCCCACAAACACCGGTCCACCCGACCTCCCCTGCCCAGCCTGGGCTCCAGGGGACATGAACTTGGGTCTGAGATCGTACTCATTACCTCTGAGGCCTCAAGGAAGGTCCAGCCCACTATGATGACCCCTTGAATGGGGACTTCGGGGGATCTCTGGGAAGTGCTCCCTCTACACAAGGAACAGTGGGTTAGTGGCAGCCAGAGGTAGCCCACAGGAGCCAGGCTCCCGATGAGACAAACTCGTCCCAAGTCCAGTCTCTCCTGGACCTCCAGGCCTTGAACCAAGGCACCCTGCAGCCTTCGGCTTCCTCCATAGCCAGTCTACTTTTTCGTCAAGTTCTGCAGCTGTTGCATCCCCTCCCTTCTTTGGGTTGACTTTGCTCTTTCTCCAACTTTCTGTCTCTGACTTCCTGAGATAGATGCACGCTGATTGGTCTTTCTGGTGTTCATGGGAGGCCAACAGCCTCCCGCCGGGTTGAACTTGCTATTGTGGAATGGCCTCCTTCATCTCGGCTGTTTATATTTGCCTCCCAGGCTCTGTTGGGGTGGCACTGGGTGTCTCTGTACTTCATCCAGGGAACATGTGGGTGTCTCTCCTGGTGGAGACCTTGGTCCTCCCAGTACAGCCTTCCACCTTCCCACACAGCATGACTGCGGATGGACTGGGCTAACATCCCACACATCCAGCCTGCCCTGCCCATCCCGATGCCCCTTCCAGGTGGTCCCCACCATCCCTCCCAGTGCACGGAGGCCCTGATCCGCCACACTCTTGCAGTTGCCTCTGCCAGCCCCCTGCTTGCAAATCATCATCCCCTGTGGTTCATCCATTCTCCTCACCTGAGGACACAGGTACAGGGTTCAAAGTCTTCAGTTTCACCCTAATCCCCAGTCAGTATAGACATCCTGCCACAGTGAGGGTGGACTCAGTTGGCACCCAGCTGTCAGGTCCTTGACCTCCTTACTTCCAAGGTCCTTTCCCCAGCTCCACCTTGTTGCCCCTGCTGTGGTCACTCCATCTTTGCCCCAAACCTGGGCCCTCAGCGGGGTTGGCAAGAGGCTGGTGGGTTGGCAATGGGGCCATCAGGTGCCGCCTTCCATCTCATTGAGGGGAGCAGGGTGCCATTCCAGAGGTGGGTGGGGATGGGAGGCCCCTGAGCACCCCTCTGGCCTTCCTGGCCCTCATGAGACACCCCAGTCTCTCCCTGCGCACTCCTTTTCTGCCGCCTTCCTGTTTCTGCCTTGGTCAGCACCCTCAGCTCCCTTTCTCCTAATGATCTATAGATGCGCCCCCTGCACAGAGGCCTGCTCCACCTTTCCTCTGGCGTGGGGACAGCAGATGTCCACTGCAGATTACTGTAGAGCCATCAGCCTCAGCACTCAGGGTGCTGGGCACGCAGAGCCCCTGCTGCCCTGGAGAGCTTCAACTCTGGGCTTCAAGACCCCCTGATCCTCACCCCAGGAGCACCCTAGGCCTCCACACCAATGGCAGTCCATCCTGCCCTAGCACCCAGGACCTGTCTGTCACTGCTGCTCAGCCTGAGTGTGGGCTACTCACAGATGTATCCCTGTCTGGGTGGCCGTGCTTCTTGGTGCCCTGCTCTGTGATGTAAGATTGTGCCTTCCCCAGGCAGCCTCCCAGCACTCTGCCCCCACTCGCCCACCCCACCCTACAGAGGCTTCGTGGCCATCCAGGTAGCTGGTCAGCACCTCCAGCACTCTGCCCCCATTCGCCCATCCCACCCTACAGAGGCTTCGTGGCCGTCCAGGCAGCTGGGCAGCGTCTCCTAGCCTCTAATACGGAGCCCTTCATTGTCCCCCAAGTCCCTCACCCCCTCCTCTCTGTCACCACAGGTGCTCAGGGGTGATGGGAGAGGCTCTCTACCTCCCCTTTTCGTTGTCCTCCTTGTGATGATCACCTGGTCCCGTTCCCTCTGCCCCAAACCGTAAGGCATGCTTTCTCTACCTCATTTCCCTGGAGCAAAAGACGCAACAACCATTGGGAACCTTTTTATTTATTTATTTATTTATTTATTATTTTCCAGCTCTGGGATGGAACCCGGGGCCTAGCGCTTGCCAAGCGAGTACTTCATCACTGAGCCACACCCAGCCCAGGAAGAGTTTTTTATGAGCAGTTGTTGGCAAAGGAGCCAGGCTCAGGACAGAAGATTTGGCAGGAACTTAGAGGAGCAGACGGAAGTCACCACTGGGAGCCACCTCTCGCCTCCTGTGACTGCCCTGCGGGGGCTGCACAGGGTGTTTGGTACTCACCTGCCCTGGCGAGGGTCTGCTGGGGTGGCCCTCACCTCGTCTTTTGTTGCTTTTCCTTCTCTGGTGCAGCTGGAGTCCCTCAGCTGATCACAGACGTGTCCCCACTACACCCTGGCTGGTGTAGGAGTCAGGTTCACTCCCCGTGGCAGAGGGGTCTGAGGACAAAGAGGTCCAGGGACACCCTTCCTGCTACCGGGCACAGCGCCGGGTGGGCAAGGCTGTGGCGATGGAGCCTGTTCCCGGCTCACATATCCACCATGTCACCCTTTAGGGGCCCTGGAGAAGACCCGAGTCCAGCAGCACAGCAGCCTTCCGGTCCTCAAACCCTGAGAAACTGGCCCCGGCCAAAGGCCATCCCAGGAGGAGAACAGAATGCCCAGGGCCTGTGTGCGCTTGGGGGCTGGTTGCAGATACTCTGGGACCTGGTGTGTGGGGCCCTGAGCTGGGAACCAGGAGCAGAAAAGGGGGGATGGAAGAGATAGGGATTATTACAGTCACGCGAACAGCCCCCGAGAGGAGGGGTTCCTGCGATGCACCCCAAAGGCTTCCTGGTGGGGGTGGTGTTTGACCTGGGTCTCGGATGACACCTTGGCCTGCCCCACCCTCTCACCCAGAGTGCCACTGGAGTGCTGGTCAAAAGACCCTCAGGAACTGTTAGTGGAATGAGTGGGAGGAGGGCCCTGGGCCTGGCCTGGAAGTGGAGACCTGAGGACCTGGGGAGAAGGCAGCTTTCTCCGCCAAGGAGAGCAAGGCCTCAGGGGAAGCCAGCCTTGCCTACACGTTGACCTTGGGCTTTCAGCCTCCAGAATTAATAAGCTGTTGTTTAAGCTGACTGCCTTGTGGTGTTCTTATGGCAGCCCCAGGAGACAAGGACCCCGGGAATTGAAGGGCCTTGAAGGGCCCCTGCCTCCTCTGCCTGGAGGACAACTGCACTTACCCGGTGAACTTGGGGGCCCACGTGGCTGCGGCAGAGTTGCCAGGGCAGCAGCCTGGCCAGGGTGTCTGGGCTCTGATGCCTGATTCCCTGCCATCCCTCCACTCCGCCTGTTGTCCTTGTCTCTTCTTGCGAAGCCTTGCATTAGGTCCTGTCTCTGCCAGGGAAGCTGGGACAGCACCGGACATGGACAGCCAGGGACCCTGGTGCACTGATGGGGGTCAGCGGAGGCCCTGGTGAAGTGAGGGATGCAGGATTGGTCATCAGACTGGCTGTGGCTGACAGCAGAGGAATCCAGCCAGCACTAGGGAGGAGGCCCTGAAGCCCTGGAGCACAGGATGAGAGAAACAAGGATCCCTCGTGGTCCCATGGCATGGAGTGTCCTGGAATGCACAGCTCTGGGAGGGACCATGAAGGCTGCATTCCAATTCTGCAGAGCACCTTGCTTCCTGCTGCGGTGGAGTGGAGCTGAAAGCTGCAGCCTGCCCCTGTTGGATTCCACCCCGGTGATGACCAGGCTTATGCAGGCCTGGGAGGAAATCAGCTGGAGGGTTACTCTGCCCATCGAAGGCCCTACAGGCCTGCATCTCCCAGGGGCACCCAGTGAGACAAAGCACGCAACTGGAAAGAGGGCGAACCGGCAAGAGTCCAAGATAGCCAAGATAGCATGTGTGGGGGTAGGGAGCAGGCAGCTTTAGGTTGCGCTGAATGGGTTGGCCTGGATGCCTCTGGCAGAGTTTATGTGCAAAGACACAACCCCGCAGCTTTGCTCGACTGAGCGAGAAAAACCTGGAATCTGCAGGAGCGGTGTGGAGCTGAGATGCCCAGAATTGCAGCTGGTGAGGACAGAGGCCCGCAGGAAGCCCAGCCACTCCCCCGGCCATGTCACTTCACGGACCTGCCTCGCTCTTAGTGGCCTCGCTGGGGCCTGCTTCATTTGTCAGGCAAAGGGGTCAGGGAAGTGCCTAGATTTCTTTGGGAGTTTGGCTCAGGCTCCAGGACAATACTACTTAGTTCTAGGCACCCAATTGCCCAAGGGTCCTCTTATGAGGAGGGACAGATGAGGGTGAGGTGAGAGATGAGTGACAACCCAATTCTGCTTTCTAGCTCAGTGGGACTGGCATCTCCCTTGGCTATTTGCCCCCACAGCTTCTAGGACCCCCCTTTTTTTTTTTATAAAGAGAGAGGGACAGTGAGAGAGACAGAGAGAGAAACAACTTTATTTAGTTTTTCACATGGCCTTAGTTGCTCCAACACTTAGTTGTGTACGTGGTGCTGGGGTTTGAACCCAGGTCCTCGAACTTGCCAGGCAAGTGCCGAAACCACTGAGCCACCGCTCCAGCCCATTCTAGGACCCCTTGAGAGCTCTCCAATCCTCAGAGTGAGGGTCTGCAGGATGTGACACCCCCGAAAAATGACACCCAGCCGTGGACCTGAGGCTCCTTCCCTCCCTTCTAACTCTCCACTCGGCCATGGAAAGGCACACGGCTCCTGGGAATGACCATGACAATCAGATGGCCAGTCGGGGGACTCAGCCGCAGCTCTGTCTTTGGCTGGCCATCTGGAGGTGGAAAACACTCACACTGGCTCCCCTCTGCCAAGAATGGAGATGCTATGTCCTCTCAATCCAGGATTTCCTGTCCAGCTCTATACCCCAGTTCAGGTGGAGGGGCCACCCCCAACAGAAGGGTCTGCAAATGCCTCAGCAGTCCAAGTGCTGTCTTTGATTCCAGCACTGGGAGGGGAACCCTATGAGGATCCAGGAACCACCACTGAGGGGCAGCAGTCAGCTCAGCACAAATGGCTGGACACGGAGCTGGGCCCCCATGGTCTCTCTGGAGTCTGAGGAAAGGGACACGTGTTGGGGGTCCATTGTTTCCCCAAGTTTGTGGTGATCCAAAGATGCCACCATTGAGTGGGGTTAGTGGGAGTCCTGTGCCCATGGCGCTGACCTGGTGGAGCCAATGGTGGAAGAGCTGCCAAAGCCCTGGGAGGGAGACCCCAGACTCCCAGCAAGGCACAATTCTCAACGGAGCTCTTCAGGTCAGTCAAGGTCTCAGGTTTGTGCCCAGGCTGCAGGGGAGGGTCCCTCCTACCTCCTGCCTTTCGCCTCCACCAGCTCTGGGTGGTTTGCTGCTGAGCTCATTTCTGCTCCATCTTCTCGTGCCTTCTCTGTCTCCAGGTCTCAAACATCCCTCCTTCCTCTTGGGAGAACCCCTGACTTGAACCCAGGACTTACCCTGTCCAGGATGACCTCATCTCAAAATGCTCAGCCTCAAACACCACTTCCAGCAGGGTCATGTTGGTGTTGAGGGCCAGGGCTTGGAAGTCTCAGGCATGGTGAAGCCGGCTTCATGATTCCTTCTGGGCAACAGTTTTCAGCTGGTTAAGTGCCCAGAGAGTGATTGCATGCCCAGTCCTGGACTCTTGCCTGGCCATGTACCATTATTTTCTGATCTACTAAGCCTCACAGTGAAGGTACTCCCCAAAGCCACCTCCAGCGGGGGAGGGGCCAGAGGGGCCCAAGGGTCTCCTGAATCTCAGCCCTCGGGGCAACCTGTGACTCCAAAGCCTTTGAACGAATTCCTCTTCTGCTGCCACCCGCCCAGAGCCCGGTGAGACTTGACGGAGGTTACCTGTCCATGCAGGGCTGAGGGATCAGCCTGGGACACCCTGGAGCCCCTATCCAAGCGTGCTCACCCTGCAAGGCCCCAGCAGCACTCCATGGGACTTCAGCAAGGCTACAGCTTGCAAGCTGTGGAGTGCTGTGCAGGGGCAGCCACAGGACTAGGACACCAGCACGATGTGTCCCTGCTGCTGGCATCTGAAGGGACAAGCAGAAGCTCTTCCCTTCTCTCCACCCCAACCCCTGCGAGCCTGGAGGCCTGGGGGCTCTTTCGGGAAGAAGACTGCAGGAGTTCCACCTTTGGGATTCTAGGAGGCCTTGTGGGGCAGGAGGCAGCAGCATCCAGGACATGGGAGGCATCCTGACACAGGGGTCCCTGCACATGTAGTCATACCCAGGGAATCCAGATGCTCAGGTTGCACACTTGGCCACCCCCAGGGGACCCGGAGGTCACAGAGGTGGTCAGAAGGCCGAAGGACGCTACCTCAAAAGCACAAGTCACCTAAGGCCCAGATGGCGGCTGCTGGGAGTGGTGGCTCAGAGCATCCAACTGGCTGAGAAGCCCTGGCCAAGCAGGGAAGGGGGGCAGGTGTGCAGAGGGACTCCTTCCTTCATGGCCTCTCCCAGCCCAGAGAAGAGTGGGCCTGCGGGCTCCACAGGGCAGGACAAGCTCTGGTTCTGCCCCCCAGAGTGGTCATGCCCAGTCCCTCCCTCAGCCACCATCCACACTTGCAAAGCTCAAGAATCATTTCTCCTTGATGGGCTGTGGCCCAGCCGAGGTCTTTTCCTGTCTCACCCGAGCAGGGCCTTCTGGCAAGGACTCTGTGAGAAGGCCAGTGGGGCCCTGGGACAGGAGCACCATGACTCCCACCCACCCTGCCTTTACCCAGCAGCAACACCCAGCCACTCACAGCTGCCCACTCCCACAGTGAGTGCCCTGTCTAGGGCCCAGCAGGGAAAGCCTGGTGTGGGGCATCTGAGCGCCTACTAATCCTCACTGTGAGAATCGAGTCTCACCCAAGTGCCACAGAACTCATGCCCCAAGGGAGATGTGTCCTTCAGCAAAGGGTGCCACTTAGTCACCACTGGGCAGAGCGGAAGCTCATGTGCTCCAGTGAATCTCATAGGACCCAGGGAAGGACGGGGATGCTGGTGGCCACCGTTGCTCCTGAGGAGAGAGGTGGGACCAGGCCAGGCTCTTCACCCACCCACGAACAGCCGCTGTGGGGCCTTCACTCCTGGCTCCTGGCTCCTGCTTCTAAAATGTACTTGAGGGCTCCTGGGCCTTGTGACCAGCAGCCTGGTTTGAATCGCAGATTCCTCACTCCTCCAGGCCCCGGGGGAGGCTGAGTGCAGCCTGGGAGGGTGCTGCCCAACAGGCAGGAGCATACAGTGGGCTCTGCCTGGGCTGGGGAAAGCAAGGGGTCAAGGAGCACATGTCCTGGGCTCCAGACTGGGCCCTGAGTGCTGAGCCCTGCAGCTCATACAGCTCCCCGAAGTCCACAGCTCAGGGTGAGGACTCTCTGCCTGGGCTCTGAGTCCTGAGACCCAGGGGGCTTGGGGCCCCACAGCTTGGGGACCTCTCCAGTCCCGACCTCTTCTCTCCCACCCAGATCCTGAACCCCAAAGGAGCGGCAGAGATAAGCCTCCTCACTGCTCAACAGGGCTGGCCCTTCCCATGGGGATCAGAGGTGCTGCAACACGAGTGGGGTGCAGAGCAGCGCCACCACCCACAGCCACCTGGAGCAGGGCAAAACCCCCACACCATCCTGACCACTCCTGAGGGAGGCAAACCTCCTCTTGTAGCCTCCCCAGCACGAACACTGCCCAGAATGAGCAGTGTAACCACATGGACTCCAAGTGGGGAGGGCCCTGGAGACCCACAGTGTCCACAGGGGCCAACCTTGGGGGCCAGCACAGGCAAGGCCAGGGCCCGGAGGCACAGGACTCTGCAGGCACCAGGCAAGGTGACCAGGCTGTGCCCAAAGGACACTTGGGATAGCCAAGGGAAAGTGTGGGCTGGGAGGAAGGTCAGAGGTCCCGTAAGACAGGGGCTCTAGCATGGCCCCTGGGAACCATCCTCAGGTCCACAAGCCCTCAGCATGGACCTGGGAGCCTCAAGGGCCATATCTGAGGTCTGAGAGGTCAGGGTCTTCTCAGGAGGAGCCTGAGGGAGGCCTGGACTTCCCTGGGGGCTGTGAGCCTGCGTGAAGATGGGGCCAGGCTCCATACACACTCAGCAGGGCCAGCTCAACCTTCAGGCTGGGGGCAGTGCTGGGGGGACCAGGAATTTGCCATCAAGGTGTCAGTGGGGGGCCGTGTCACCTCCCTTTTGCTGTCAGCCCCAGCCTGGCCATGGGTCAGCTTCTGTGGTATAGACCAGACCCAGTGTCCTTTCCCCAAGGGTGTACCCTCTCTGCTGGCCCTTACTGCAGAGCAAGGACAGCCACACACTGCCCCCTAGAGTTGTGGAGGAGCAACAAAGTCAAGCTGAATTTGAGCCATTTTGAATGTTTCTACCTCACCTGGCCAGGGGCCCATGGCTGCGGGTGGGTGGGGGACCTTGGCTCCCTAACAGGGTCCTGGAACCCAATCCTGCCTCTCCAGACCACAGGGCCTAGGAAGCAAGGGGCTGGAGGCGGGAGGCTTGACCCCCACCAGGCTCCTGTCCAGCCCCCGCACGCTGTGTTCTGCACCTCCCCTGGGGCATGGGGGACACCCATGGGGAAGCTGGGGCTAGTGGCTTCCCCCACAGCAGGTGAGAAAGGCAGCGTCCCAGAAGTCCTAGAGGCCCCCCTTGTCATACCAAGCAAACCGGCTCAGGCACAAGGAGTCCAGGGACCTGCCTTGAACAGCCTGGCCCTTGACACGACTCCTCCATGGGGCTGGAGGGCTGAAGGTCAGGGCAAAACCCCAGCGGAGACAGGGTGGAGATGGAGCGGCTAGGGAAGGCCTTCTGGGGAGGGGACACATGAGCAGAGAAACAGGCTCAGCCACGTGGGTGGCAGAAACAGCATTCCAGGCAGAGGCAGCAGCAAGAGCAAAGGCTGGAGGAGCCAGGGACAGCCGAGCCCTGGCCCCAGCAAGCTCAGGGCAAGGTGGGAGGTGGGAGCCGCGGCCCAGCTGGAGGACACTGATGGCATCCTCACATGGCTGGGCACCCGTTTGAGGTGGAGGTGCCTGGACCCTGGTCCAAGCCCCTGTGGCTGTGCAGCTGGGGTTCTCAGAGGCACGGTCTTATCAGGCACTGCCCCAGCCCAGGGCTGGAATCCGGGCCAGCATGGCAAAGCTGAGGAGCCAGGGCAGGGCCAGGTGGCTCCTGAGCCTGCACCCACCTTCTGCAGCCCCCAGAGCAGGTGGGCGGATGCCCCAGACCAACACAATGACTTCCCCTTCCCCTCCAGCCCCAGAGGTCCTGGAGGGAAACAGTGTCCCTGGCCTGGCGCCTTCAAGCAGACCGTGACCCATTGTTTGACGCTCGAACTGGTGGGGGCCACGGGAAGCCCCTAGCAATGCCCTTCGTCCCACTTACCGCAGATCCAGAGCCCAAACAAGGACCAGCAGAGTGGACTTGGCGGTGTCCCGCAGGATGGAGGTGCTCAGGGCTGTCCTCCTGGCCCTGGTGCTCTGCGCACAGCCAGGTGCAGGTATGACGGGGTGGTGCTGTCCTGGCCTAAGGGGACCTCCAGGGACTCCCAGTCTGTGGACAACGCATGGGTTTGGGGAGAAGGGGTGAGGCTGGGGTCCCTGGTCTGGGGGAGGTGGGTGGAACTGTCCTGAGCCCCCGACATGCTGGGACCAGGGCCCAGGCCTGGCTTCTCCAGCACTGCAGGGCTTTGGAGCCCCCTGGTCACTCCAGTCTCAGTTTCCTCTTCTGTAAGGTAGGCAGGCCACGGAGTGAGTGGAGGGTAGAAGGGGGTTGAGGGCCTGGCACTTGGCCCCGAGCGTGTGTCCTCTGTACCCAGGCAGCTAAGACTTACAGGCTTCCTTGTTTGGCCAGGGAGGGGGCACGCACAGGAGGAAGACTATGACAATAGGAACTTTGGGTCAGACTTGTACGATGACGATGAGGAGGACGAGGAGGAGGAGGAGGAGGAGGAGGAGGAGGAGGAGGACGTGGCCCCTGGCACAGGTACCCAAGCACCACCCGAGCCCGGCCCTGAGCTTCCTGCACAGTGGAATGTGCCTCCAACCCTCATCTCCATGGAGCCTCTCCCACAGGAGCCATGCCCATCCCTGCCCTCCCCTGCACTGCCTTCTCCCTGCTCCAGGCTGCCTCTGTTCCCATAGTACTCAACTGCCCAGCACCTGCCCAGAGCTGTCAGATGGACCTCCAGGCCCCCGGGCCCCGTGGTGGGGGCTGTGGGCGGTGCCACTGAGCAGGTGCCCAACGAATGCACAAGAAGAGGTGCAGAAATTCCTCCCTCTGATCCCCATGCCTCCTCGCTCATCTGCCAAGGCCCCAGCATCGGCTCCTTGGGGAGATTCCTCCCTGCTGGCCCCCATGCCTCCTCATCCTGCCAAGCCCCCAGCATCGGCTCCTTGGGGCAGGCTCCAGCAATGGGCTCATGGGACAGGTGGATGGGCTAGGGAAGGCCCCAGAGCCCCGCCCTGGCCTGAGCTGGCCTCGCCCACAGTGCCACTGCAGTGCTACACCTGCCAGTCATTGCACCAGGGGGAGAGCTGCCACCAGATGCAGAGCTGCCGCAAGAGCCAGGCCTTCTGCACCATGATGATGTCCCACGGGAACACCGGTGAGTGGATGTGGGTGGAGCACACTGGCAGCCCCAGAGCCAGGAGCCTGCCTCCCATGCCCCCGTCTCAGCGCCCATCTCCACCTGCCCCCAGGTTTAGGCCTCCTGACCACCTACTCGATGTGGTGTGCGGACACCTGCCAACCTGTCACCAAGACAGTAGACGGGACCCAGATACACAAGACCTGCTGCCAGTCTACCCTGTGCAATCACCCACCCTGGCAGAGCTTGCAGGTCCAGGAACCTCTGGGTGGTGGGGCAGGCAGCCCCAAGGGCAGTGGGACAGCCAGTCCTCGGGGTAGCGTGACAGGTAGCCCCCAGGGTGGTAGGACAGGGACAGGCAGCCCCCGGAGTGAAGGGACAGGCAGTCCCTGGGGTGGTAGGACAGGTAGCCCCCAAGGCAGTGGGACAGGTAGCCCCCAAGGCAGTGGGACAGGTAGCCCCCAAGGCAGAGGGACAGGGACAGGCAGTCCCAGGGGTAGTGGGACAGGTAGCCCCTGGGGTGGCGGGACAGGGAGTCCCTGGGGCAGTGGGACAGATAGCCCCTGGGGTCGTGGGACAGGCAGTCCCCAGGGTGGTGAGGCTGGACGTCCTCAGGGCGACAGGGCTGGACGTCCCCAGGTGGATAGGAATCCTAGAGTTAATAGGGCAGGTGCACCCCTAGGCTGCACCAAGACTGTGGGTACAGCCCTCCTGCTCACCCTCCTCACCAGCCTTTGGACAATGGGGGCCTGAGGGCCCCACCCTAACCCACCACTCACACTAGCTTGGCCCTCTGTCTAGTGCCTCCACTTCCTCCATCTCCAGCCTCAGAGAATAAACTTGGAATGTCTTTCCTGATCTAGCCAGCTCTGCCTCCTCCTGGCCAGTGTTTCCTCAGTTTCCCCACTAGACATGTTTGGCCACCTTCCTCACAGCCTGTGAGCAGCATAAGATGGCCACATGTGAACCTTGGGTCCAGGTCTCAGGCACCTGTGCCCCCAGAAACTGTGGGCTCCAGGGGGTCCACCAGTCCAGAAGTGGGCCAAGATAACAGTGAACCTGGGGGACCCCCATCTCCACCCTTAGCTCCCCAGCAGGAAGTTCCCAGAAGTTGAGGCTGGACAGAGCCATGGGGTAGGAAAGAGACGGCTGGGCCTGGGCCACAGTTCAGTCACTAACTTGAGTCTTTTCCTTCCTGCTATGCTTCTCCCAACATGCAGGGAGGGGCCTGAACTATCCACTTTTTCATTTTCCTTATTAATAAAACCTCCATGCCAAATTGGGAACGGGCAGCAAAGTCTTTGAGTGGAGATGGCACTACTTTCTTCTTCCCTTTCCTCTGTCTTACTGGCTGAAATGATGGCTAGAACTCAGCAGCCACTCTGCACCACGAAGCAGCACACTGCAAGGGCTACAAGCAGGAGGGGTCTGAAGCACTTGTGACCAGAAGACATTATACCAGTTCTGCTCTCTGGGGAGGGAAGAGCTGAAACCAATTACTTTGGGTCTCTGTTGCTTGCATTTGTACACACGGTGGCACATGTGTGCACACACACCCTCAGGCACACACTGTGGCACATGTGTGCACACACACCCTCAGGCACACAGCATACAACTCTGCTGTATGCACAGTTCAGGGCTCATGCTGCCTGGGCTGAAACCTTAGGTCCACCCCGCAGCAGCTGTGACCTCTGGGAACACTTGGTCTCCAGTTTGGCCTCCTCTGTGGAGTGGGACCACCGGAAGCCTCGCAGGGATTTGCTGTGGGGTTTGTTGGCGTGCCACACCAGGCACCCAAACCTCGGCCTGGCAAGCTCTCACAACCATGCACTGTTGCTACCAGTGCGCTGGTGATGATGCGGTTTCACGTGCAAGCTTGTGGCAAATGTCCCACAGAGTCCCTCACAACCACAGGAAACCTCGTCAACCACACCCGGCTGAGACACTGGTGCTAGGACTAGTGGAGAGACCTACCCAGCCCTCACCACCTCTGATCCCTCTGAGGCTTGTGAGGAGGGAGCTGGGCTCCAGGCTCAGTCAAGCCACTGGCTGCGGGCCTTGCCCTGCCTTGGGCTCCTGCCTCAGTGACAGTCCCTTCTCCCAGGATCCCCATCCCACCTGGGGAAGCAAGCTGCAGTGACTGCCCACAGGTGGCAGAGCAGGAAGCCCTTGAGTGCCCCAGAGCCCGTCACAGCCGTAGCTGCCCCCAGGACACCTGGGCAGAGGGCTATGTGCCAAGCTGCCTGTTTAAGGCAGGCACCACTGGGGCCCACCTGGCCAAGGGGGGACCACAGCCCTAATAGCAGGCTCTGGCTCAAGGTCACAGACTGGGAGGCTGTGGAGCCAGGGTCCAGTCCCCAAGCTTCCTGCCAACCAGGCACATTGCAGGCTGCCAGGCAGAGGAACCAGGAGGCTTGAGCAGCAGCAGCAGAGGCTGAGGAAGGCTAGGCGGCAGCCAGGCCCCTGGGTCCCACAGCCTAGGCAGGTCAGAGGAGCCAGCAATTGCCACAGCAATCACCCCAGGGACTCAGTCCTAGGACATACAGCAGGACACCGGAGGCTGTGTGAGGGGTCTCCCTCTGTGTTCAGCCAGGTGGCAAAGTGGTGAGGTGGGGCTGGACCCCATGTCAGTACCAGTCCACAGCCACTGCAGCAAATTGCACTTAAAACGCACAAGTTTAAGGGCTGGAGCGGTGGCTCGATGGTTATGGCGCTTACCCGGAAAGCGCAAGTACATGGGTTCAAACCCCATCACTCTCCCACGTATATAACTAAGTGTCAGAGCAACAAAAGCCATGTGAAAACTCAATAAAAAATGATTCTTTCTGTCTCTCTCTCTGTGTGTCCTTCTCTCTTTAAAACAAACAAACAAACAAACAAAAACACACAAGTTTATGTACCGTGCTGAAGGCCAGGCCCTGTGAGCTCCAGGTACAGCTGGCTCCTGGCCCCTCCCCATCTTTCCTCCCAGGAGGACCCTGGGACGCCTGCAGCCACCCTTGCCATGAGGCCCCATTCCTGGCCTAGACGTGCTGGGGGCTGGCCCTAATTACAGAATTCAGGGAGGGGTGCTTGTCTGGACACTGTCCACAGCCCAGAAGCCAGACCGCAGCATCGCAGCCCACACTGGACTCCCACTTGCAGGGACGCAGACCCTAGTCGTCTGCGCTGGGCTGGATTCAGGCTCCGCCTGGGTGGGTTTAAGGCTGAATGTGTGACCAGCCATGCTGGGGAGAGCACCCAAGGAGGAGCAGGCCCACCCCACAGAGGCTCGGCCACCCTGTGTCATAGCCATCTGGCCCCTTTGGCCCATTCTAGGACGCATGTTCAAGGAGGCCTCCTGCCAGCTCACACACTGTCCTATGCCCTCAGGACACTTCACACAGAGGACCTAACACCTGGCTGAGGAAGAGCAGGCATGCTGCCTGACCCCTGGGCCAACCTCCAAATGCAGCTCCCTTGATCGGGAGCCCCAACTGTCTACACCAGGGACCTGTGTAGACCCCACATATGGCTGCAGCCTGGGAAGAGAGGGTGGTAGAGGACCTGAGGGACGATCTGGGTGTGCTGAACAGCGGGGCACAGAGGAGGACAGAGGGGAAGACCCTGCTCAACAGCCGCTGGCCCAACTGAGGAAGGAGCGGGGCTGATTCTGACATCAGTGCTGTCCAGGCTCTATACAAGGAGCAGCTCAGGAAAGGGCTGGAGGGGCTCTGGGCCCCTGCGCACCTCTATGCCTGGATCTGGTGGCTCATCCGTGTCCCTGGAGGCTCTGAAGTATGCCACACAGCTCCCTGGGGAAACACCTGGGTCCTCACCCCTCAGAGGGGCCTGGCCACACGGAATGCCATCCACCCACACTAGCAGGGTGCCTCCACGTGATGGGGATACATGCCAGCCCTTGCTCATGCTAGGCAAGCACTCGCCCTGACTACACCTCCAGCCCTTATTTTGGGGGGCAGGGTTGGGCATAGTTGCCCGGGCTGGTCTTGAACTTGCCATCCTCCTGCCCAGCCTCCCAAGTGGCTGTGAGGACCCGTGAGTGCCCAGCAGCTACAGAGCCCTTCAGCAGCCCCCTCCCACATCCCCCTTGAACCTTGCTGTCCTGCAGCCTCAAGGTTCAGGGAAGCAGGACTCCCCACCACGTGAAGGGTCCTGACATCCAGGACAGCCAGCTCCTGCCGCTGCAGAAACGGATGGCAGAAGCGGCAGCCTCTGGCCCCATCTCCACCTCCATCTTCTGCCAGGAGGCAGCGCACTTGAGCTGCCTCCGTGCTGACATTACTGGGGATGGGCAGGGGCTAGTTGGAAAGGTGGAGAGGGATCCACACATCAGGAAAGGGGCCTGCAGTGGCCCCTCCTTAATTAGGGCAGCTGCATCCACCCCCTCCAGGCCTCAGTTTCCTTTCTGAAAAATGTGAGGTTGCACAGGGGCTCAGGAGAGACCTGGTCAACCCAGGGACCACCTCGTCAGCCTAGGGACATGGGATGGGGGCAGAGAAACTGAGGCCCGGAGCCCAGTCACTGAGCAAACACCTGTCACACGGACTCTTCCATGGGCCAGGACCCAGCTCCAGAGCGTGTGGCCAGCCTGAGCCCAGAGCCCTGTAGGCACCCTGTCCAGGAACAGGGCTGCAGGAGACAGAGCCACCGAGCACCAGTCCTCCCACACCCAGTGTACGGTGCAGGACAGGGCAGGTCATCAGAGCTGCCCCCTTCGGTCAAAGAATGCAGCTCTGTCTCAGAACCTCAGTCCAGAGACTTGGGGCCACCTCTGATGTGGCGGGAAGCAGAGAGGGACCGGAAGCTGAGTCAAGCTCTTCAGGGATGAGACTGTCCACAGGCTGCATTTCCACGTCCGGCTAGGGGAGTCAAACCCAGAACAGGGGGATCCCCTGCGAACAAGAGAGAACCACAGCCAAGCTAGGAGGGCACCAGGCTGCCCGACAAAGGCTACGGAAGGAGGAAAGTACCTCTGTACAGCTCTGGGGGGTGGGAGGCAGATCAAGGTGGGGCGGGCTGGTTCCTCCTGGACATGTGTGCAAACACCTTCCCCCTGCATCCTCATGTGGCCCTCCCGAATGACCTCATTTCACCCGGGACACCCCTGCATCCAACACAGCCACACCCTGAGGAAGGAAAGGGAGAGCTGCAGCCTGTGACTTAGGAAACGAGGCCCACCATGACAGAACTTGTGGCACGTGGCCCGAGACCGGGGAGGTGGCAGGACGTGGCTGGGGTGGGCCTCCACGGAGCCTGCAGCACCGACCACCACGCTCGGCAGTTACCCACATGCAGATGCCACTTGCGCCCTCACCCACCTGTGCACACACGCAGACACCACTCACACCTGGGGACAGTGGCCCTCTGCCTAAGGCCTGAGGGGCCGAGCAGGCTGTTGTGAACCCTCACAGGGCCATGCAGCTGACCCTTACAGCCTCGCCCCTGGGGCAGGCAGTATGGACACCCAGGCTGGACACAAGGAGCTTGGCTCTGGCAGAGCCCAGGCTGCAGGGGTGCTGCAGGAGTGCCATGTCCATCCCAGAGGGCAGCAGTACTTGGGAACGGGCCCAGGCCGCATGCCAGCCTCTGGTGGTGGCCTGAGAGCAAGCCCAGCGAAACACTGTGTGTCCTCCTTGCCGGGCACAGGTCCTGCTTGGGCCCCGGGGGCAGCTCTGGGAGAATGACTGTCCCACAGCCCCCCAGGGCTGCTCTGGCTCGGGTGTGTCCTGAGTGTGTGCGCCTGCTCCAGGATCACCTACCCTGATCAGCTGAATGGCGACCAGCCAGCAACCTGACTCCTGAGGTTCCCTAGGGACTTCCTCCTCCCCGAACAGGAAGCAGCAGTGCATAAGCACCTCCTGCTCCTGACCTGAGCTGTGAGAACTCGCTGAGGCAGGCAGTGTCCCCAAAGCAGGAAATTCCTGAGGAAGGACACTCGTCACCAGTGCCCTCCCAAGGCCACCAGGGCTTGCTGATAAGCATGGGGACAGATGGTGCCACCAGAAGCAGAGCAAGGCCACCCTCTCCTCTGCACCAAGGCTCCCAACATAGACGACAACCATCAGGAACTTTCCAGAACAGACATCACCTGCTCTGGGCTCAGAACACAGAACCTCCTCAAGCTGACCTCAGGCTGTGCATCTAAAGAGCTCCTGCCCACCAGGCTGCAAGGAGAGGCGGTCCAGCTGTTCGGAGGGGGGGCTTCCAGAGGTCAGATTGTGGGGAGCGCGTCACACTCCAGCTTAGTGGTAGAGGTGCCCTGGGAACAGTTGCTTCAGCATCTCTGGTGCTCAGCAGAGAGAAGCTGGGTCCCAGCCAAGTAGCCCCCAAACATGAATGCCCACAGAGGGGGCCACCAAAATAGAAATTGCTCTGCAAAAGACCCTGGAAGGGGACAGAAGGACAAACTGCACCTGCAGAACCTCTCCGCAGGGCATCTAACGTCCATCCAGAACTGAACAGGAAACAACCCGCCCAACTACACGAGCGGAAGACTCTCGCTGAGGACAGGCAGACTACAGCGGCAGGGATGAGATTCATCACCAGCAGGCCTCGAGGAAATGGAAATCAAAACCTCAAGATGTCCCCAAATGCCAAAGAGAAAGGACGAAATAACAGTGGACCCACCATGTGCTGGCAAGGATGCAGGGAAACAAGGCCACACATGCCGCTGGTGGGAACGTACAGTGGCGTGGCTGCTCTGGAAAAAGCATGGGCCTGCCTTACAAAACTAGGTAATGCAGCGCTGGAACGGTGGCTCAGCAGTTAGCCTCCCTGGCACGCATTCAAACCCCAGCACCACAAACCCAACTAAGTTTCAAAGAGGAAGAGAGACAAAGGATCAATTTTACTTAGCTTTTCATCTGGTTTTCGTTGCTCTGACACTAAGTTGTGTATGTGGTCCCCACGCGGGTCAGGCAAGCACTCCAACCCCTGAGTCCACCCTCTTAAAAAAAAAACAAAACTAAATGTGCAGCTACCACATGACCTACTCATTATGATGCGGGGGTTTTTGAGATGAGGCCGATTCTCTGCTCCCACTGGTGAATGGAGTTTGGGCCTCTACAGACTCTAGCAGCCAAAACAGCCCGCTTTTAGTGTTTGTAGCCATTCCCAGATAAAACTGGGAATTTGGGCTGGCTGCAGGTGTCTGCAGCTGAAAGTGTTAGCAGCTCCCCAGCTAAAAGCTGGGTGTTGCAGCCCTTGGTGTGGTGGAAATTTATCCCGAATTTGAAGAATAAAATCCACGGACAACCACAGAAATAGGAGTAAAAGGAGTAGGATTTATTTCGGAAGAAGAGCAGAGACTCCGCAAAGCAGAGGGGTACCTGGAAGCAGGACACCATCTAAAGGAGGTCAGGCCAGGGGTTATATATATTTGGGGTATGAGCATAATTAACATTTATGTAAAGCAGGCATTGAGAAATGCATCAACCCCATTGGTTAAAATCTATGTAAAGTAGGCATTGAAACTGGTCAAAAGCACCATTGGTTAAAACAAAAGGTGGCAAATACTTCCTAGTATCCACCTCCTGCTCCACCCCCATCTTAGTCAGGGTGAGCCTCAAGGTCTTTTTGCATTTGAAGGCCCTGAGCTCACCCTGTCAATCACTCTCCACCTCTACCAGCTAGCTCTTGGATAGGGGCCCTCTGTCCTGACTACCTAGTTTCACTGTCTCTCCTAATCTGTCTCAATTACACTCCTGGACGCTGATCTCAGACAAATGAAGGTTAGGTTCACGCAAAAGTCTGCACAAGGGTGTTCACTGCAACTGTTACCACCAGAAACTGGAAACAGTGCCAAGTCCCAGTCCCTCTGAGGCAAAATGGTTAAATTGTAGTGGTCACGCCAGAGGGCACCTCCGCAATACATGAGAGAACCCAGAGATACACAGCCACAGGGAATCTACAAGGGTACACCAGCGGCGAAAAGGAACACTCCCCGTTTCATACTGCAGGACTTCATCTGTCCAACATTGCACTGTTGAGTCCAGAGATGAAGACAGAAGAGCAGCAGCTCCTAGGAATCTCAGGGTGAGGCTGTGCCTGTGGCACACAAAGTGCTTTCTTGGAGGCAACTCAGTAAGGTCCTCAGCTGCTCTCTCAGCATGGTAGTTCTCATTACCCAGACACTGCGGAGAACCCTGGGTCTCTGCACCCCAGGCCATCCCTCCATCACTGAGCTACATCCCCAGCCATTTTTATTTTGAGACATCTAGCCACATTGCCCAAGCTGGCCTCCAACTCTGATTGCGCCACTGCCCAGCTATTGTTGTTTACAACCACGTGAATATACAATTATCTCATTTAAGCGTTAATTAAAAAGCACAGGCAGGGGGCTGGGGCTCAGTGGTACAGAGCTTGCCTAGCACATGTGAACACCAGATTCGATCCTCAGCACAGCACAAAAAAAAAGGTATTGTGTCCACCTACAACCAAAAAAATAAAAATGAGAAAAGCAAAGGCAGCAGCCTCAGAGTCTTGGAGAGAAAGCTGTAGGTGTGGTCTTCGCTGGACCGGACCATGTGGAGAAGCCTTTGGCGGCTGACACTGCCTTGCCTGGGCACTGGGGACCGCAGAAGAAGTCCCTGAGTGTCTCCTGCCCCCGGGGGAGTGAGGCCGGGGAGACTCAGGGATGGCAGCCGCAGGGAGTCAGTCTGCAGGCCGAGCGGGCTCGGCGGACTCCGGGTTTAAGCTCTGTACCCGCGCCCGAGGCTGGGCCTTCACACAAAAGGGAGGCTGGCGGACCTCACAACGCGGGAAGGGCCAGACGGGGCCAGATTCGGCAGCACTGAGAGGGGAATGCCGGGAAGGAGCGGGGCCAGCGACTCGGATTCCCAGAGCGAGGAACGCCGCGGCCCGCCCCGCAGCCTGCGAAGCTCAACGCTGGGAAGAGCCCCCGGCTGAGCGACCCCAACGAGAGGCGTGCGACGGCCTAGAGCGGCGCCGGAAGGGGCGGGGTCATGGTGGGCGGGCCTCGGCGCAGCATCACCGAGAGGCCGCGCGGCAGCCTAGAGCGGCGCCGGAAGGGGCGGGCCGGCGGCGGGCGGAGGGCGGCCTTTCCTGCGGGCGCCTCCCGGTGAGGCGGGAGCGGCTTCAGGGTCCCGGCGGCGGTCCTCTCCGCCTGCCCTCAGCGGCCTCGGCGGGGCTTCTGGGCCTCGGGGCGGAGGCCGCGACCCCTGGCCTCCACCAGGTATCTGCTGCGTTCGCGCGCGGCCGGCTGGGCACGAGGGCCGGGCGCTGGCGGAGGCTGTGGGCGGCCTGGGCGTGCGGATCGCTGGGGCCGCGCTCGGCGGTCCCAGGTCCCCCGGGGCGGGGCCGGTGGGCTGGCTTCCCGGGAGGCAGAGGAGCCCCCGGGAGTCGCCCGGCCCCTGAGCCGGTGTGGACGGAGGGGACACCTGCGCGAGTGCACAGGCCTGCGAAGTGAGGGGCTCCGATGGTTTCTCAGAGTGGGCAGCGGGTAGAGAGGTGAGCAAAGCCAGGCCCTGCCTTAGCGCCTGCCAGCTGAGGTCAGAGGACACCTTCGTAAAGAGTGTTCCTGGAGCGTGTCGGGTGACAGCGAGCTGGGCACACACAGCCCTGCCCTCAGGAACCCCTGCTCCGTAAGACAGGGGAACCTGCCCGGATGGCCGCACAGCCAGAGCGCGCAGTCTCCTTGTGAGGCCCAAGGGTACCTTGCAGTAGCTCTTGGTTTTCACCGCTTCCTACTAAAGCTGGGCCCCTGCTTCTCAGCCCTGGGGCTGTGAGCCTCTGCCCCCAGTCACAGGGCATCCCGTCCCTCCTAGAGGATGTGCTGCCTTATTCTTGAAGCCCTCCACCCAGCCCACATGACCTTCCTTCACCTACAGCTCCAGCTCCCAACTGACCCTGAGAGCTCCCTCCTCCCAGAAGTCGCCACCACCTAGAACCCTCAGAAAGTGACGCAGGCCTATATCTGAATCGTTTAAAGGTTTTCGTTTAGGAAACAGACTCAAACTTCTTGTAAACTGAACTCTGTACATCACTTTGTGCCACCTCCCCTCACGGAGGGAAGGCCAAGCAGCCCCTCTTGACTTAGCAAAGAGAATTCAGAGTGTTTATATGTTAAAATGTTTCACTTAGAATGTGTTTCACCTTCATTTCCTATGCAAGCTAGACTCAGCCTCAGATTCCAGCCTGATTGACCAATACAAATAAATGTGCTGTTGTTACCTGGGACATTTTGGAGTAAGAGAATGTCCTAGTGGGCAAGAGTGACCAGCCGTCCTGGGACACAGCTTGCCAAGAACACCGTCTGCGAGGGTGGTCCGGGGAGTCAGGACAGTGCCCTCTCCTTAGAGCTGCACTGAAGAGTGCTTCTCTACCTCCTATGGGGATGACGTTCACCAAGATCTAAAAGGGCCTGATGTTTTTTAAGGTGGTGTGCTAGAATCTGTTAGTTGGCACTGAGAGGTTGAGGAAACTCAGAAACCGTACATAGAAGAAATGGAGCTGAGTATGTTTTTAAAGGGATTGAACCCAAGGCCTAGTGCATGCTGGACAAGGGCTCTACCACTGAGCCACGCACCCAGCTCCTAGAGCTGTATTTTTTTTTTTTTTTTTGTACCAGGGTCTACGTAACACCTAGTAGCCACAGCCCTTTTTTATATTTTATTTTGAGACGCTAAGTTGCTGAGGCTGGCTTTGAACTTAGGCTCCTCCTGCCTCAGCCTCCTGAGTTGCTGGAGTTACAGGCATCCACTACCCCCCCCCCCCAGGCTAGAGCAGGATTCTTAAGAAATGAAATATAGACTATGCAGCTGCCTCTCTAGATACCTGGGCCTTGCCTGTCACTTCTGTGGCTGTAGTTGACTAATGTTGATTGAAACTGGTGCTGAGGATGGAACTCCGTCACATGGACAAGTGGTTGGAAATATCAGGTCTTCTCCATGAGTGACCCTAGCAAGAGACTGACATTTGTTTGGGGTGATGTTAGATCATGCAAGCACAGGCCTCAGTGATGGCTCTGGCCCAAAGTCTGAGTGAGAACAGTCAACTGCTCAGGTGAGAAGGTGGGGGAGGAGTCACCAGAGCTATGCCAGGCTGCCCTTCCCTCCCAAGGGGACCAGTGGAATTCCAGTGAAGGTCAGAGCATGAATGTCCATTAAATGGTTGGAACAGACAGCGTGCACCTGGTACTCTTTTAAGTTTTCAATCTTTCAATAAGTTTAATGAGATACCTCCATATGCCAGAACCTGTTGCAAAACCCTGGAGAGACTGCTTATGAACCAGAAAAATTCCAGTTGGTTAAAAAATTAGCAAGAGGGTTTATTCGTGCAAGGAGGGAGGGAGACTAGAGCAGTCTGAAGGAAAAGGTGTGTGGGATTCTGGAGAGGGGGCCATCTTTGTGCAGGCCTGCAGAGGCAGGAGGGAGAGCCTTTGTGTTTGGGGACCCTAAAGCCAGCTGGAGTGAGGATGGGGGCACCAAGGGAGAGATGAGGGCCAGAGGTATAGAAGGTTTGTCAGTATGAAGGGAAGCCCTTGGGGGTTTGAACAGGAATAAGATATGGGATTTGCTGGCTGCTGTGGACCAAGAAGGCAACCCCAAGTGTTAACCCAGCCCAGAACCAGGATGTAGGTGATGGTGGCACCTCCTCCCGGAAGCCCATAGCTCCAGAGCACACCCACTGGTCCCAATGCGAGCAGGTGGAGGAGTGAGGAAAGAAGAGAAGAGAAAGCCTCATGACAATCATCAGTTCATAGTGCACATGGTGACCCCTACCCCAGCAAGATGAGGAAGCTGGGGAAGGTGACCTGGGGTGGGAGCTCTGGGAGTACTGGGGGTGGACTGGCAGCTCAGAAAGCACGGTTGATCTGGTATTCACAATCTTGCCTTTCCAGCAGCAAGAGGTCGGTGGCTCTGTCTTCCTGGTGCAGTCACAGAGGAGGAACTGGGAGGCCCTGACAGCAAGCGTTGAGTCCTCAACTTTCAGGCCGCCTCTTCCCCAGGATCAGTATGGAAAAGCCTACAGGTAGGAAAAAGACAATCCGGGCCCCCAAGAAGGAGGCGAATGTGCAAAAGGCCACTCTCAAAGGAGAGAAAGCATCTGGTGGTACAGTACCAAACAAGAGACCTGCAGTGACCAGAAAGCAGCGCAGAGAGCCGAGCCTGAGCCCTGAAGATGAGGCACACCTCTTTGATGCCTTTGATGCCTCATTTAAAGATGACTTTGAAGGTGTCCCTGTGTTCATCCCTTTTCAGAGGAAGAAGCCCTACGAGTGCAGTGAATGCGGACGAATCTTTAAGCACAAGACGGATCACATTCGCCATCAGAGAGTCCACACTGGGGAGAAGCCCTTCACATGCGATCAGTGTGGGAAGACGTTCCGGCACAGCTCTGACGTCACCAAGCATCAGAGGATCCACACTGGCGAGAAGCCTTTTAAGTGCGGGGAGTGTGGGAAGGCCTTCAACTGTGGCTCCAACCTCTTGAAACACCAGAAGACACACACTGGAGAGAAGCCCTACCAATGCCAGGAGTGCGGGAAAGCATTTGCTTACAGCTCCTGTCTCATCAGGCACCGGAAGCGCCACCCGCGGAAGAAGCATTGAGTGGGAGTGGCCTGCAGGTCAGAGTTCCTCCCACAGCCCAGGGCTCCTGTGCAAGGTGCTGGGTGTGCCTCTGGCTGCCCTCCCTGTCACCAGGAAAATCCACCTGTCATTGTCAGTGGGCAGGAGGCCTGCTCCAGGGATCTCGCATCAAGACACATGATGACCTGGAAGCTTCCCCAGGCTCCTTGCAGCTACGGCCATTTTCCAGTTGCTCCATGCTGCTCAGGTCTCACCATGCGTATTAGTTGCCATCCATGGGACATCCAAGGACACCCAGCAAGAGTGGCACCCTCTCTTGGCGAGGGCCCGTGGGCTCCTGTGTGCCCCTGCCTGTGGTGTCACTCTACTCTGGCCATTTCACTAGCACTTTGACACCTTGAGGACTTCCTGCCACGGATGCTCGGCCCCCTGGATCCCTGAGCTTAGTCCCAGGCAGCCAAGCAGGCTCCTGGGACCCCAAGTGGGATAGCAGTGATCTGTGGCCAGCTCTGGCTTCTTGAGCTAGAGCCCAAGGCCCTGAGTTCAGCCCCTGTCCCTGGAGCTGAGCCACATCATGTGCCCTTGCTCAGTCACCATCCCAGATGGGCAGCCTGGCTCCCTCAGGTGGACCCATCATATGTGAGAGATTCCTGTGGCCTGTCGTAGGCCCCAGTGTGCCACCTGCAGTTTCTATACATGTGTTCTTCAGACACAGTGGTGGCCCTCCACTCAGGTTAGTTCTGGTTCCCTGCCTCTCCCTAAGTCCGCTTGGCTGTGCCCACTCTCCATGTCTGAAGAGGGGTCTGGATGGGGCTCTGTGCTCTCAGGGACTGGCTTGTAGGAAGGAGCAGAGCGGTAGCAACCAGGAGGCAATACAGCTTTGTGTTAGGGAAACGCTGTAACCCGTTTTCAACTGGATGTAAAAAGTGGTAATGGCCCCATAGAATCCTTTGGGGACTCTACCCTGAAAGAAGGGTTCCTAGCCAGAGCTGAAGATAGTATGTCCATCAAGTCAGAAACCAAGGGAGGGGCACCACCCCAAATGATTGAGTGGTCCTTTTCCCAGCAGGAATGGTTTAGCAGGTTAACAGCTTTTACTGTCTGAATCCGCTGAAAGCTGTGATACGTAATGCCCCTGTGTCTGGGTGTCTTCCAAGGCAGCAGCCCCCACTGGATTGGCCACCATGGTGTCACAGCCATTGCTCTCCTTGTGGAGTGACCAGCCACTCTGAGCACACTTCTCGTTTCCGTGCCCAGTTCTGCATGCAGAGTGCTATGCACTATATTCAAAACACACTTCCTAGTGCTGCCTGGCCTGGCCAAGGAGCCCACTGTGGCTGATGCTGGAGGCTGGAGTGTGACCAACTTCTGTCTCATGCAGAGGCTGTGTGGCTCCCTGGCTCTCAAGCTTTTTTCCCCAAAGGTTCCTGCTGAGTCCTAGCACCAGCCTCCCTGTGCTTTACACACACAAAGCCTGGAGACGAGAAAATAAAATTCTCCAGCTACTCAGGCTGAAGCAGGAAGATCACAAGTTGAGGCCAGTCTGGGCATCTTGGTGAGACCATGACTCAAAATTTTTTTAAAAAGTGCTGGGCTGTAGCTCATTAGTAGAGTCCCCTCAATTCAATTTCCAGTCTACCAAAAAAAAAAAAGGGTTCACCTAAATCTCAAAACAAGTGAAAGCCTGCAAGAGGAGCTTAACCTGTGGCTCTGTTATTAGCAGGTCCTGGCTTTGGCCACAGTATGGCACCTCGCAGATCTCTGGAGTGTTCTCTGAGCCCAGGCTCCAACTCACTGCTCTTAGTGTCGGGTGCAGGTGCCCTTGGCCCACCTGGACAGCTCCTAGGGCTGCAGGGGGACTGTGGCTGGTACTAGCCCACAGCGCAGAGGATTCCAGGTGGAAAGCCTCTCAGGCTGGGACCTCCTGTTCAGACCACTGAGAGAGGAAACCTGTGCTGAGTCACTGGCACCAGCCTTCCCAGAGGTGCAGATCTGATGAATGGAATCACAAAAGCAGGTGTCGACGTTGGTGCAGGAGACGTGCGTGCCCACTTGCGCGGCAAGTTGGCCTCAGTTGGAAGGGTGGTCTGCGTTGCTGGCACATTGCAGACCTCTAGCAGGTTGCCAGGCAGCGTCTGCCTTCTGCCCACATCCTAGTTAGTAAGGATAAGAGGCTTTCAGGGGCTCCGCATCATGGTGCCTACAGCTTGCATTCAGATATGTGTGTGCAGACTGGCCAGTGTTGGTTCTGAGTGGTTCGATCTGGGGTTGGCACATGTCACAGACTGTCACAGCAGCTCAGCTGTGGTGCAACAACAGTCACAGATGGCATGGGGCAAATGAGCAAGGCTGTGTGCCAGCCAAACCTTAGGGGAACAGGCAGTGGCTGTCATTTGGCCACCTGTGTGGTGCAGGGTCAGAGTATCAAGCTGCAGGCAGCTCGCAGGCTTTTTCTCTGCAAGCTTTCTATAGGTCTTCAGGCCCTTCACAACCAGCTGTCAGCCAGGAAGTCAGGAGATGGGTACAGGACATGCACGGCAGCCACAGGGTGGCAGGAAGCTGCTCGGGGCCTGTCCACTGCTGTTCCCTGTGCAGGAGGGTGCTGGACGTAGACACCCACAGCAGCAGGGACCTTGCTCACGTCCCTGTTGGTGTCCACGTTTGGTTTGGGTTTTTTTTTTTTCCTTCTTTGTGGTCCTGGGATGGAAACCAGGGCCTTGCCCTTGCTAGTGAACTGCTCTACCACTGAACTACATCCCAGCCCTTTTTATTCTGTTGTGAGACAGGGTCTCACTAAGTTTCCCAGGCCGGCCTTGAGCTTGTGATCCTCTGCCTCAGCCTGCGGAGTAGCTGACATTATATACATGTGCCACCATGCCGACTGCTGTGTGTTTTGTTTGAATTTTGCAGTGTTGGAATCATTTCTCCCTGCTGTTTTGGGGAGCATCACTTTTAATGAGTGCCTAATGATCTGTTGACCAGGAGAGAGTTGGCTTAACCATTTCCTAATCTGGGCACGCAGGTTTGGGCTTACATTGTAGAAAGTGATGGCACGATACCTGCTTTTCCTTTCAGGACCTATAGGATGGGTCCCAGATGCAGAGCAGCATGCCACCACTTAGCACGCCTGTGATGACACCTGCAACAGCGTGGACACCAAGTCAGTCCAGCCCTCCAGCAGCCGGTAGGTAGGCCCTTGACCCAGTGTCCTTGATCTCTGTGCAGGAAGTAGGTGCTGGAGAGCACAGGAGCAACCAGTTGGGTCCTAGACTGCACCTGGGGGACCTTGGGCACGTCACTGTGAAACACCTTGTGCCTCACTTTCCTCCAGTGTGAGATGGAGATGCTGATGGTATTCAGCCCCAGGGGCTGTCCAGGAATTCTGTGATTGATGCATGAAGGTTTGAGTACAGGCTGGTTTGTGCCAAGGGGTTAACAAGTGGAGCTCTTAGCCAGGTGCAGTGGCCAGGACTATGAGACCAGCCACCTGGGAGGCTGAGACTGGAGGATCACAAGTATTGAGGCCAGCCTCAGCAACTTAGCAAGACCCTCTCTCAAAATACATATGAAAAGGGCTGGGGATGTGACTCAGTGATGAAACACCTTGGGTTCAATAACCAGTATCACATGCATAGGCAAAAGCTAGCTCTTCTCACCACATGCTCGTTCCCATGTGTGGAAGGGTGCCCATGGGTGCTTCTCCCAGGAAAAGATGGGAGCTAGAGCTTTAAAAATCAGCATGGAGGGGCTGAAGCGGTGGCTCAGCGGTTACGGCGCTTGCCTGGCAATGCGCAAGTATGCGAGTTCGAACCCCAGCACCACATATACAACAAAGTCTCGGAGCAATGAGAATCATGTGAAAAATAAATAAAAATTGATTCTCTCTCTCTCTCTCTCTCTC
>PVKS010020983.1:0-35935 GCA_004027875.1 Aplodontia rufa | reverse complement strand
CTGAATCTAGGTGCTCTATCACTGAGTTAAATCCCTAACCTTTTTATTTTTCATTTTGAGTCAGGGTCTTGCTAAGTTGCTGAGGCAGTCCTTGAACTTGCGGTCAGCCTGCCTCAGCCTTCCATGTAGTTGGGGTTACAACCTTGTACCACCGTGGTTGGCTATCTATAATACTGTGTTAAGAGTTTAAAGGGAGAGGCTTCTTTGAAGCAATAGTTGTGTGTAATATAACATATTGCTTCCCTTCACTGTTAAATATTATGAAAACATTGACTGGTCATCTTTTAATAAATAAACAACCAAGCAAGGTTGGGTAGAACCATGTCTGTAGCTCAGAGCATCATGAATGTTGATTACCTTATACTGTGATTACCTAATTGCTGGTAGAATATTGTTCCTATATGTTAATTTGTTTAATTTACAGTTTTATAAATTGGCTATGTCCCTGTATTTTGAAATTCATTGCTCTTTTTTGGTCAAAAATAAACATGTTAAATATTAAAGCTGGAAGAGTTAATTCCTGCCTCTAATTTAATGCATGAGAAGCCTGAAGGCCCAGAATGCTTATTGCTCAGGATGATAAAAACCCCAAGCAGATGACATTGGTTTGGAGCCTCCTGTTTTATGAGTGGGAAATTTGAAATAGAAGGAATTCCTCATACTTTGGCCATCTGTGAGTGTGTCCATCTTTTGGCTATGAAAATTGGCCCAGACTCTCCTGCCAAAAGTGAAAAAAGGAATTAGGATGAGCCTAATGAAAATTAGGCATAGCGCCTCAAAAATTAGCATATTGACTGCTTCTTCTTTTGCAATAATAGTTTAAAAGCCTGTTATGCTAATGTAGATGTGCATAGAATCTTTATCTAAAGCAGGCAGATGTTCTAGAGGGTATCAGAGCTAGCAGTAGGGTGGGAGAAGCAGGTGTGGGTGATTAGTGGAATGGGCACAGGTGGCTCTAGTTAATGTATGTGGGGTCAATGCGCTGCACTAAGTGGGCCCAGCCAGTGTAATAGACTTTAGAAAACTCCAGTTTGATTTGAGTCATTGTTTAATTCTATGTGCTTTTTCAAAATACAAGCACTGATGGGGGAGTTTAGCATATGCACCTTTACATTGGGTGGTGTTGGAAGCTAGGATTTTGATTGCTTCCCAGAAATTAAAAGGATCCTCACATGTTTCCTAAAGAAATCAAATGTGAGTTTCTTTGCCTTCTAAAGGTGTTAGTTGCTGCCTCTGTGAGTTGATACTTGAGCTCGGATTTTCAAATTTTCCATTCAGTACTGACATATTTTAGGGAAGGGGGAAAATTAGCACAAACAAGGATTCTTATATTAGAACTGTGTCCCTGTTACGCAAGGGGAATGAAATGATGTTTGGTTAAAGAAAGACAATTATTTTTTCCCAACAAATGCTGTTTATTCTATATTGTATCAGAGTGTTTATTTTCTAACACCTTCTCAGCATTGTTCATACTCTTGGAAATCATGATCCATTAGGTACCACACGGTTTCAATTGTTGACCCAACTCAAGAGGGACAAGCAAAACTCTGGAATAGACTTTGTTCATTTGCAGTCATTCACATTATTGAAGAAAATATCTATATTTCTAGCTGTTACATCTCTAGTTTTCCTTTAGACCCTTGGATATACTGACTTTGAGAGAGTTAAATATTAGTGGCTTTTTAATCAACAAAGCAATTATCTGTGGAATAGGAAAACTTGTTTTATTGTAGAAACTAAATTGAAAAAGTTTCTTTCTAGAATCTGTACATGTTAGCTATTATGTTTTCAGCAAAAACTTTTGACAAGTCTGAGATAACCTGTCCTTTCCACTTATTTAAAACCTGCATCATAGTTACTAGCTATATTGCATATCATTTAGCTAGAGAGTTACCTAATACAGGTCTTGCACTTGTTTATCCCAACACAGGGCTGCTGGGATTCTGTTTCAGCATAAATGCTGGTTTAGTCACAGTGGTTATTAAAAAGCTGAAATAATATTTCTGTTATACAAAGCTATTGCTTTGAATTCCCAAGGACTCAAGCCTGGCATTCTTGGTGTTCTGGGCCTTTCCCATGATACCATAACCACAAAATTAATGGCCGGACCTCCAGGACCCTGCTACAGCAACACTGCCAGCTTCTAGGTGCTCTACCCTTCGTTGACTGTTGCTTCTGAACAGTCATATGACTGTCAGTTGAATAAACAGAGAGTTACTAGGAATCAGAAGCAAAGGAGAAGTATCTTTGAACTTGACTATGAGGTTTCCTAAACCACAGAATCAAAGGTCAGCAACAAATCACAGCAAACATAAGCCAGGCCCATAACAATGCTACAGTGCCTAGAAATCTGCTAGGAGGATAACAGGGACTCAGTGAATATATCCAGAGACTGAGCATCTCAAATGTAATCAGAGGACTATTTGGCAAGGGCCCTGCTCCTCTGGTGTCCTGATCATTTCACAAAGATTCCTATTTAAGTCAAAGTGCACTTCTTTTTATAAAGTAGCTGCAAGGGCCTTGTCAGGAATTTCTTTCGAGAAACATTTGCATCAATGAGAACATTTGCATTGGAACCACAGAATGCTGGCTTTATAGTCTCATCAAAAGTTGAATCAAGAACCTTTAATACCTGGCGTTTTGGAAGGGTACTTAAAAGGGTCATCCCAAATCTGTTTACTTTACCTGCCAAAATAGATTCTCTGGGTAATGACCTTGAACTTTGTCACCTTGTTATATCTTTCAGCTAGAAAAGGGGAGATGAAATTTGGCAGAAAGTTTGCTGTATAAGTACCTTTGCGTTAAAGACGTCATCATCTCTGTGCAGTTGGGTGAATGAGTTGAACTCAGGACTTAGGGTTTATACTGTGAAGCATGGTGATGGATGCTGCCAATTTACAATAGGTTTTTCCCTCTGCCTTGGCAAGTTTGAGGTAGCCAGGCACCGCAGGAAGTCCTAAACATTAGGGAACTGAGAGGCAAGTTCAAAATAGATTACTTTTGACTGTAGAGGTGCATGTGACTGTACCTATTAATTTGCTACACTTAAGATGTGCATGTTCAAATGAACTTGAAAGAATGTGGTATCAGAGACAAGCCTTCCAGGTGTCTTAGAGCAGAACATAGGATCCTGTCAAGTGTCGCTTTCATGGGTGGATCCCCTATTTAGAAAATATTTCTACACTTAGTGTTTCTGACTCTGGACTCTACTTAAATTCAAAAAAAGAATGATAATTGTGAAATGGCAGGAGTTGACCTGAGTCTGTTTCTTGTTCTGCTCTCAGTAGCCTGGTATGTTGTTCTGTTTCCCTTCTTGGAGCTCTTAGATTTGTGTCCTCAAATGCTGGATACAGAGATAGTGGTGGGAGTAGCGTGTGTTGCTTTGACTTGCTTGGCTTCATCTCTTACTTGTCTCTCCTCACATGCTGGGGTCGAGTCTCCTAACCTTTTCAGAATTGTTGTAAATGTGCAATAACGTCAAGCCAAAGAGATAAGCCAAAGGTCTGGCACACAGAAATACCTTAGCAAACATTGACTCTTATTTATCATATACTTTGTAGCTACGGGGAGCCAGTTTACTTGTGATCTGATTATTGGGTTACAAATCACTTGCCTTTATCTAAATTAGTCACTCTCAACGATTCTGGAAAATTGATAATGTCTAGTTGCATTTTGTGCTGTCTCTGAAATAGCAATAGGATAGTGGTTTTAATAAAAGCACATTAAGTTTGTATTTAGAAATTATAGGATCTTAAACGTTATGGGCAGGCTGGAGCAGTGGCTCAGCGGTTAAAGCACTTGGCTGGCTTGTGCAAGGTCCCTAGTTCAAACCCCAGCGTCCCATACACAGCTATATATTGGAAAAATGAAGGCTAGATGAAAAAAATCAATGAAATTGATTTGTTCTTTTTAAAAAAAATTACTGGCATTATTAGTAATTTTTTAAAATCAATTTTATTTAGTTTTTCATGCAGCCTTCATTGCTCCAAGAGTTCGCTGTGTATGTGGTGCTGGGGTTTGAACCTACGTACTTGCACCTGCCAGGCAAGCACCATAACCACTGAGCCACCACTCCAGCCCCATTAGTAATTTTTTAAAATTAGATTTGCACTTAAAAGAAATGGAAATTTGAACACTTAATCGTTAATATTGTTGATTTTCTTTTCTTTTCTTTAGAGAGAAAGGGAAAAAAGGAGTTAATTTTTTCTTTTTCTTTTGTTTTTGTTTTTCGTCCACTTGGTTGTGTATGTGGTGCTGGGAACTGAACCTGGGTCCTTGTGCATGCCAGGCAAGCACTCTACCTCTGAACCACCTCTCCAGCCCCACCATTGCTAATTTTTTATTTTGTAAAGCTATTTAATGTTAATATGTTGACTTTTAAGGTTTTTTTCCTAGAGACTTAATTTTTAAGGCTTTGCTTTTAGAGCAATAGATACAGAAATGCGTAAGTTAAACTTATGTCTATGATATGTATCCAAATAATATGGAAGGAGGAGTGGAAAAGAGTTGATTAAACAAGACTGACCATGAATTGATCATGTTTACAAGGTGGTGAGTGCATTAAGACTTATTTTTACTTATCTATTTCTATGTGTACTTGAAATTCTTCATACTACAATTTAAAAGAAAATACAAACTAGGTTAGAGACACTCGAAACCGAGCCATTATTACTAGTTATAGACAGCATTTATCATGAGCTCTATTGCAGCAATAACTAGGTAACCAGAGCTGAATACATGGATAAATAAATTAGTTGATGACTAACAGAGGTAAAAGTGTGCTGTAAATGACAGAAGGGTTCCCATCTGTTAGGGTAAGTTCACTGAAAATATATAGTTAAATCCCATTTTATTGGTGAGGGATTGCTTACTGAAACATAAAATATGCATATTTTTATGGATAAGGAAAAGTATTTTGGCTTTGTTTATAAAAATCAAATCTTTGGAGCATAAAAAGGGTTATATTTGAAGTTGTTAGGATTTACTGACATCCAGAATATTAGCTTAAATAATTAATAGAGGAGCTATGAGTGCCTGCCCCTCTCTGACCTATAGATTTTTAGTCATCAGTAGAAGAACCGATGGTACACATGCTTTCTTTGCCTAACCTGTCAGGCCCCTCTGGAGGTATCCTAAATTTGCTGATGGATCCTAAACTGAAGGATTAATGTTTGATGTTAGGCAGCTTTGGGGAATTGTTCAGGGGATTACGATTGTAGTACATAGGAAATATGTGCTTTCTATGATCAGTGCAGCGCCAGCTCTTTGTGACCCTCTGTTTTATGATTCATTATGCCTTTTGTAAGTAAATAGATGCATCTGACATGATCTAATCTTTTTTCGTGTCTGTAATTAAAGCACAAAAACAAAATAAAACTTCCTTTTGGAAATGCCAGCTCTGAACCACCTATTTTTCTCTTTTTATGTACTCATTTTATGTGTTTTGTAAATATTGGTTGTACCTTCTGCCTCACTTGAACTTGTGCCTTTTTCAGGTCCTATTTGGAGTTGACAGCATATATTAGTTTTGGAGATGTTCATTTGTGACATGGCAGGGGGAAGCTAGGCAGTCAAAGTAGTTAGAATGTTTGAGTCAATCAAGGGAAAACCGGTTCTTTCTTTTAAGATGAATTTGACATCCCCTAATGTTAGTAAGGAGGGTCTGGCCAGGTGGGTCCAGATGCAGTCACTCCCTTCTGCTAAGGAAGGTGTCATGTTCTTTGTATTGATGCCTGAGTCATAAATCAAACATGGGACCCAACCAGAATTTGCTTCATCCTAGATTTGGGGCAAGGGAGATTATAAGCAATTGAAGGAGAACATCCTATAAAAAGGACCAACCTAACTCCCTCTTTGGCTCTGTCTCCTTCTTCCACCGTGGGGGAAGTCTGCTCTTTTAGGCTTTGCTTTCTGTTATTTTCTTAAAGTCTGTGTACTGTTTGCCTCAGTGTTCCTCGGCTTCATTCTTCATCTCTGGGAGACACAAACCCAACTTCAACCAAATCAGCATCTTAAGGAGTGTGCTCTCTAACAGGGGCCCAGAAGTGTCCTACGCTCAGCTATTTTATGTTGATTTGTAAAGTCTTAGACAAATAAATAATCACAGGGAAACTGGTTTTTGGAAAAACGGCATTTTCAGCTTATAGGTAGACATTCATTTTTTTGTGATCTCACTGCAATTAGTAACCATAGTTGGGGGTGTCTGTATGGAATGGTGAGCTATCTATGGATTCCGCAGTTTTCAGAACTGCAAGGCCTTTGATTCTAAGGATTTGTCCATTGCAAATACTTACTTGCCCTTCTTCCCCTCCAAGCCCCCCTCACCCCTTAGATGATGTGCCAATTGAATCAGTGGCATTATGGTCTTCTCCTAGAAACTCAAAATTTTGTGCCTTAATAAAAAGATTTGCAAATGCTTTTGGCCACTGTCACATAGCACTATAACTTCGATGTCAGTTAAGGGACAAAGTCATATTTCCTTTCTTCCTTGGAGAATCAATAATGTAGTCACACTGGCAGAGACAGGCACGTCTGACCACAGGCAGGCAGTACATTATTTTCAAATCTCTCTTCTCCCAAAGGTCCCTCAAGTCTAGTCCTCTTTGACAGTTTCATCATGAATGTTCTACAGTCTTGCTGTCCTGGGCAACCTTAGAAAACTTTCATGGAAAACAATATAATTAATACAGTGTCTTTTTACTAGATCCCATCTGTAATTCCCAAAGCAATAGTTACATTGCATTCCACTTCAATAGCACACTCCATGGTATGTGGCTTGAGTTTGATATGCAGTGTGATTATACTCTCAGTGTCATTGGGAATTTTAAATGTCTTTTATGAATACTTTCTCTGTACCCTCAACTGAGAGGTAGACTTTAGCACACTCTGTTATTTCATTTATTTGTTTATTTATTTGTGCAAAAAAATGGAGTACCAGCTGTATGCAAAACATTTTGCAGGGGCTGGAGCGGTGGCTCAGAGGTTTCGGCGCTTGCCTGGCAAGCACAAGGACCCGGGTTCAAACCCCAGCACCACGTACACAACTAAGTGTTGGAGCAACTAAGACCATGTGAAAAACTAAATAAAGTTGTTTTTCTCTTTCTCTGTCTCTCTCACTGTCCCTCTCTCTTTAAAAAAAAAAAAAATTTTTGCAGCATAAGTGAAGGAATATGCAATGTCGTAGGGGAAAGAGGTGATAGGTGATGCTTGTAGCATAATGCGTGGCACATAAATGGTGCTGGTTTCAGTGGCATCGTTACTGCTGCTATTGTTGTCATTGCTAGCATCATCACTCATTATCAATCTTCCAATATTTTTTGCCAGATTCATTCCATTGTTCTTTATAGATAAGGCAGTTTCTTAGCTGCAAGAGGCACTAAGAAATGAGACAATCGAAGTTAGGTATCTGGTTTGAAGGTAACAGTCATATCAAGGTCTAGTATGTTTTCTGGAAATGAAATGCATTCTGTTTGACTCTCTTGCCCTTGAATTTACTGGCTGGGATTAATTTCTAATATATTTATTGAACAAGACCCAGATCATGTCATCCAGTGGTTTCAAGGAGTCCTGGCTCTAGAGTCAGACTTCTTGGGGTCTGTTCCTGGTTCCACTCTGGGTAACTGTGCAACACTAACTGATTGATTTCTTCTTTTGTCAGTGCAGATCACTGCTTATTAGAAGTATTAGATTTGCTAGTCACACAAGTGTTCATTCAGTGCCTGCCTGGCGGTTGCTGAGCAGTCAGTATGTCACTTCTGTTATTTTTGTTGCTGCAGTACTTGTCATTATTACTGTTTACTATTTATTTGTGTTGCTGCTTGTAGTTCTAATCAAGAAGACTAATTTCTGCCTTTTACTCAACAAAGAATCTCCCAGCTTTCCTATGCTCTACTCTTTCTGCTTTGTAGAGTGGCAAATAGAACTCAAAGCAGATCAAGATAACTCACCCTTCTCTCATAGCATAAACAGACTAGAAGTGGGTTGCTCCTTTATCTTAGTATGGAAGTTGGGATGAAATTATGATAGATTCTCTGTTGATCCCTAAATCCAGCTGTGAGCTCCTTGCCTTCCACAATAAAGATGTTTATGGCCTCTACTTGAGTTCCAAGACATTGCACGGAAGTTTGTGTTTTACATATATTTATTTCTGGATGCCTATACTGTATGCCTATCCATCTACATATACACACAAACTTGTATCACAAAATTCCCCTACCCAAGAAATATTAATGTTTGTTAGTAGAGGGTCTAGAATGAAAACATTTATGTGATACCTTTTACCAACAGGGCTGTTTTTACTGGGCTGTGTTGAAATCTATAGTAGGTGCCACATAATATGGTTTGTGGGATATCTGGTGAGATAGTATGCATTCATCATGTATAAGCTAATAATAATGATATCGAGGTACCAAGGAACATTTAGGAGATAGCGTATAACTAAGAGAAACCCAGGGACAAACATGAAAATTCCAATGCCCTCCTTATATCTCTCTTCAAAGAAAGGAGATATATAAAGAAAAGAGATGAACACACTATTTCCTAATTCTATCATTAGAGTGTTTTACGTGCCAGGCATTTTTTATGGTTTTTGTTATATTTGAGTTTATGTATAAAAACATATGCGCACTACAGTCATAGGAGAACTGAAAAAAAATGTGAATAACACTCCAAAGTTCTCAAATACTTAAAACTATTTCTTCCCTACCATAGGTTGAAGACAGATTTTCTTTTAATTCCCTATGTACTGCCTATTTTGGTAGGGAAAAAATTGAAAGCAATCGTTCAGATATAATATCACAAATGTGTTCCTTAAAAATACTGAAATACAAATGTGTATTCTAGTATTAGATATAAATACCTAAGATATAATACCTAAGATATAAATCTTGAGCTATATATTAAAAATCTTGGAATTGTAACTTAAATAATAGATTCTGTATGGTATGCGTGTTTATATGAGTCCAGTGATGTTCAAAAACAGTAGAAGGTAAAGAAACCTATTACCCTTTGTATTCTGGAAAAGACTTGTCAGGAGCCATCCTCCTCCATCAGATTTGAATAAGACCAGCTGAGATGCCCTTCTTTACATAAGGGCCAGAAGCAGACCTTCCACATTCCCACAATTTGCATTGTAAATGATCACCTGAACTGTTTGTACCTACTGACCAAATTAGATTAACCACACTTTAGTCAGGGTTCTCTCTGAAACTATGGTCTGATCTTCCCATAGGAACTCATAGCAATGCTGAGCAGTCTGTCTTTTAAGACCGTTCCTGGGAATTGCTTGACTTCAGGACAAAGCTTGCCCTCATCCATTGCCCTATCAGGCTGCCTGTTCTTCCGCTCTTCCTCACCTCTGTTCTTTCCGGTCTTGTTTACTCCTCCCTGTAAAAGAAAATTATTTTTAGTTTATTTGTCCAATTGTTAATTACGGGATTTTTTTGGGCATTCACTTTGAGTTCTTCATATATTCTGGATATTAATCGCCTATCAGAAGAGAGGCTAGCAAAGATTTACCCAATTTATAAGTGGGCAAAAGAACTAAAGAGACACTTAGAAGAAATATAAATGGCCAACAAATTAATGGGGGAAAAAAGGTCAACATCAGTAGTAATTAGGGAAATGCAAACGAAAACTGCCCTGAGATTTCATCTTATTCAAATTAGAAAGGTGCTAATCAAGAATACAAACAGTAATAAATGGGGGAGAGGATGTGGAGAAGAAGGAACACGTTTGCACTGTTAGTGGAATTGTAAATGAGTATAACCGCTATGGAAATCAGTGTGGAATTTCCTCAACAGATTAGGAATGGAACCAACATCCCACTCCTCAGTGTTGATCCTGAAGAATTAAAGTTTGCATACTACAGCAATGTATGCACACCCGTGTTTACAGCAGCACAATTCACAATAACCAAACTATGGAACCAGCCCAGGTGTCCATTAAGGGACACCATTAAGGTAAGGAAAATGTCACACACACACACACACACACACACACACACACACACACACACAAAATGTAGTTTTAGTCAACCATAAAGAAACATGAAATTCTGTCATTTGCAGGAAAATGGATGGAACTTGAGAACGTTGTTAAGTGAAATAAACCAAACTCAAAAAGTAAAGGGTTGTTTGTTTTCTGTCATATGTAGGAGGTAGAGAGGAAGAAGGAAAAGAAAGATGGGGGGAATCTTATAAAAAATCAGAGGGAGATCAGTAGATTAGAAGGGAGGGACCAGAGAGGTAGGAAAGGAAGGAAAGGGAATTAATGAGGAATGATATTGTCCACATTATATTGTGTGCATGTACAAATACGTTAAAAAAATCCCATCATTATGTGTAAATATAATGCACCAATTAAAAAGAAATGGGAAAAAATGATCTTATTTGTGTGAGTTTTGTGATGCTGGCGCATTTCAAGGTCAGAGCAGATGTCCTGTGATGGCCCCCGTCACCCTCCCCTTACACACTCGTCTTTTCAAATTGTCTTTCTTAAATACAGATTTGTTTTTATTTGTACATTTGCATTTATTCCCTCTGCATCCTGTAATGCTGTCTGGTCCTAGTACTTGAAGCACCTTTAAACCAATCATAATTATAGCGTATCAGATTCAAGACTCTGTCTCTCCATGGTATTGTAGAAACAGCAGCTATTTTTCTGTCTCTCCTACAGGGGAAGAATTTTTATTTATATTTCATATGCAGGGACAGTGAGGTTAAGGTGTACTGAGTAATGTGGCAAGTTGTGGATCCCCCTGTAATGGAAGGGATGAAATTTGAAGACTGTTGAT
This sequence comes from Aplodontia rufa, assembly GCA_004027875.1. Classification (NCBI taxonomy): domain Eukaryota; kingdom Metazoa; phylum Chordata; class Mammalia; order Rodentia; family Aplodontiidae; genus Aplodontia; species Aplodontia rufa. The sequence goes on along the minus strand of PVKS010020983.1, from coordinate 25,143 downwards.
CAACTTGATGGCTTGCTGATTTCCTCTACCCCTGCTTCCATTAATTTCTTGTGGTCATGGTTATTAGGAAAAGCAGTAATGATCACATTCTACCATTGAGTGCATTGTGTATCAGTTCCTGTGCTCAAGTCTTTGCCTTTTCCCATGTAACGCTAACCAAAAAGTTGGGAGATTGGTGCCATTATTATCCCCACTTTGTTTACACTAGAGAAATGGGAGGGGCTGGAGCCGTAGCTCAGCAGTTATGGTGCTTGACTGACATGCACAAGGACACAGGTTCAAACGCCAGTACCACTTATACAACAAAGTGATGGAGCAACAAAAGCCACATGAAAAACTAAATAAAATTGCTGCTCTCTCTCTCTTACTGTCCCTCTCTCCTTAAAAATAAAAGAAAGAAAAGAAGTGGAAGGTTTGAGCGGGTTAACCAGTTGGCACAGTCATCTGAAGTTGGTGTCTACATGACCAACATTCTGGTCCCTTCACCTTGTGATGTTCCACAGACAGTCTGCTTTCCTGGGTGCAGCCCCTTGGGTTCATCTGTGGCCTGCGGTGGTGCTAAGCACACAGGTGCTCCTCCAACTCATCACCCTGGGTCAGCATGCGTTTCTAGTAGTGATGGAGCTTTGCCAAGTGATGGAGTAATGACCAAGGTATTAAACCCATCTTCTGTGTAGATTAAATTTAAGATTTGTTATTTATCTCAAATAATTGAAAGAATTCAAAATTAATGAAAGTATAAGTTTAACAACAAAAATGAGTAACTAGGGAAAGAATGCTCTTTAGACCTGTAGAAGGTATCATTTTCACCAAGGAGAAAAATATTCAGGTAACTGAGTCACTAATCTTACCTGACCTTCATTTAGTTCCCTTGTCTGTGCGGTGGGCTTCTCATGATACCAAATCTATGGAAGTGCTAGGAGGATGAGAGGCAGTCAGGAGTGGGTGGCCCGGTGCCCAGTGCATGGTACAGACTGCACTAGGTGCTACAGCTATTACTGCTGTTATTAACTTCTCTTTTTTCCCCCAAATTGATCTATTTATATAAATAGTATCTTTTTCTTACGTGATCAAAGTTCTAGAGGTAAGTAATAGCAAATTCTAACAGTTGTGTTTGCTATTTTAATTGTGCTATTTAAAAATTAGAATTGTGTTTTATTAAGAGTAATGCATATGTGAAATGGAGCCTCCTGCGCCTTCCTATGCTCTTTCGAAGTAACAGTTAATGATTTTCTTGCCTAATCATTAATAAATGCAAAAGTTGTAATATAAAAGTGAATATTATGGAACTTCTAGAACACTCCAAAACTACTCATTAATTTAGCCCTATAAAATTGAACTATAAATATGACTGGAGTTTTTATTATATATGAGTGTGACAGAAGCCCTTGGGGGCTTCATCCATTCTCTCTTGCTCTATTAGTGGATTTAAGATTCTGGGGCTTATTCTTTCATTAATTCTGAATTTTTCAAATTATTGTAATGTGAACATATGTTCATTTTTCCTGGGATGAAAAAATAAACTTAATGAGGAAAATTATTTAGGTTTGGTATTCCAGGAGAAAATCGAGCCTTTGGTGTTGTACAGTCAGGGTGACCCTCTCTGCCCGCTGTCTGCCTCGTCCACTTCATCTCACTTGATTGCTGGTTGAGCAGAGAGTCCCTGTCCTGATTGTGTCACTGCTCCTGTTAAGAAGAAAAATGCACCAGAATTTATGGAGATATCTTTTTCCAGTTCTGAGTATAAGGTTCTGTAAATGTCCTTCCAAAAAACATTTCTAGCTATGATATGTCATCCAGTGTTACCTACAATTCTCTGTATGCTCAGGTTTTTGTATGCAGGTACCTCCTACTTAATCATTCCAAGAGAAAATTCTTTCCCACCCAATCATTATCTCTGCTTTTTGTTTTCTTAGTTAGTGGCCTTTCTATTACCACAGTTTTTAAACATTATGATACTTGTCTGCACTCTTCCATGTTCTCTCTCCAGATTGTACTCTTTCCATCATATTCCATAATGTTTCCAGCATTCTCCTGTTGTATTCCAACTTCCATATCCAAGGGTCAGGTTGCTGGGTGTGTGTGCTCATGCCTGCCTGTCCCCTTTGTCCCTCTGTCTGTCCCTCTTTTCTGTTTTTGTCTATTTATATGAAAATTTTAATAGGTTCCTAATTGATCTCCCTGCCTCCAGCTCCCCTAAGCCCTTTAGTTAATCTTGGAACAGTGCTCATACAAATTAAGTGCTTTAATTACTATTTGATTTGAATCGAATATTATTGAAGAAACTGGGTACCTGCGTTGGGGATGGATTTTTTAGTGTCAGTGCCTACCTTGAGAGCAAACTTGGAGAGCAGAGATGCACTACTTTAAAAGGTGTAAACCTGTGAAATCTACTTTGCATTAGTTACTGTAACTCACTTTGATTTGTAATCAACATAAAAACTTTTGGTTTTTCAAACTATTTTTTAAAGAAAAGGATCAACTCTGGGACATGAATCTTATTAGTATTAAAAATATTCAGTCTTTGTAAAATGAATAGAATAAGAAACATTTCTATAATATAACATTAAAAGAGATAAATGTCGGGTTGTCAGAAAATTTAAATGAATAATCGTATTTGAGGCATTTATTTTTCTTCCAATTTGAGATATGATAATTACTGCTATTTAAAAATTTCCCCCATCTTAACTTGCTTAGATGTCTTTGGGATTGGGGGCTTTTGGATACATAAGGCATTTTCCTGTCTTGTCACATTCTTGAAGAATTATGAATATTTTCTGTCCTCAACGAGAAAACAAAGCTTATGGAGTTGAAAGGCAGTGAAGACTAGAATCACATTTAAAGCAGAGTGCTGTACAAAACACTGCATAAGGAAGAGTGGGCATGCACTCTGAAGCAATAAATGGTCCTAAGAATGCATCAGTTTAAAAGATGAAATCTTATGAAATAATCTTGGCATGCAATTAAGTTAATCAGTTAGTGAAAAATATGATCATTGGTACCACAGCAATCCCTTTATTTGAAATATGACTCTGCCCATCCTATAATTTAACAGTGGACCATGCATCGGCTGGACTTGGCCTCAAGGCTTTATTTATGTCAGGAATGCAAGGAGACCTGGAAAGATCTATTTCTGTTCCTTGGGTCATGCCTTTTTGAGCAGGAGATGAGGGGATCTTTTGGTGACCTTAATTCTGCAGTGACATTGCTTATTATAGGCATGGTTTTGCTTCTGTTGACTTCTGTGCTTCCAAAGGAATTTAGAGGTGAACTGGGATGCTGCAGTGACCAAGGAAATGCCAAATTCTGCTGACAGGAGGCAAAGGATATATCCTTCCATGAGGAGCCCTTGTGCTATGCTAACCCTCCTTGCTGCAGCCTTAATGGAAGGACCATGTGTCCAACTCTGAGTGGATGTTGGTTCCTAGGTAAAGTTACGCTGATTTGCATACAATGAACAATTCCACCACTATCCTTTATTCTGCAGGGCTCTGTGCTAATTATTTAATCTTGATACAAGAGTGTAAGGTGTATATTCTTCCCTTCCACATTTCACATATATGGATGCTGATGCTCCCACGAGTTAGGAAAATAGAAATAGTGAAAGCTTTGCCCAGAGTCTGTTCTTAAAATTCCAAGGTTATGGCAGTGTCCTTAGCAGCACCTCTGGATATGCTGTTGCTTCTTCTGCATTGACAGGCTTGCAAGATCATAATGATGATAATTCAGAATTTTTTGCCCCCCTTCTTCAATAAATGGTAGATTTCCTAAACTTTCCTCTGTTCAGCGAGGGAAGAATGGAAGCAGTAATGCAGGGAGAGCAGAGTAACATGTATTTAATGACTATCAAAGGATTATAGTGTTAAGGTGAGTAATTTTGATTGAAAAATCACATCCCGAAGAATTTTGCCTAGTGGTAAGTCTTCAGTGGTTGGTCTGATGTGATTAAAATCCTTATGTATGAAAAGAAGAAAAATTATTTTCTCTTCAGGGAAATAAGTATGTATATATCATTTTCTATTGATTTGAAGATTTAAAAAAAATCTCAACTCATTCTCTAGAGATAAGAAAAACAGGATTTTCTTCTTCTCAACATTTACATGAAATAACACCTAAATACTTCTAAGTGTGAACAAATGTCCCATGATATTCAATAATGTGATATATCTGTTTCCTTCTGCCACATACAAATGAGACATTTGAAGAGAGTAGCATTATTTTTAAACTTTCTTATTCTCAAGATCTCCCTTCCATGCTATAGCGTAAGGATCTCTTGTACTGCCTCCAGGAGATGGGAATGGTATGGGAATGAGCTTGCGCAACTGCTATCTCAGGGACGCCCAGCCCAAGTCTCAGCCCAAGGCAGACTGTGTACAGGAGTTTTCAGAAACACATGGATAATCCAGAATAGAGTTGGCTTTGTGCTTGTACATCTTTGGGGAAGATTGCGCTGGGTCAGACATGAGCAGAAGAATCTCAGTGTTAGATGCATCCACAGAAGCATCTGAAAGCATGTGTATGGTCAGGTGATCCCACCTGGACACCTCCACATCTTCCCGTTAGTCTGAGGCCCTGCTCAGTCTCATGTCCTCGGTGGGGTTCTCCCCACCTTGGTTAGATCCAATGAGAAATTCTTCACACCCCCTACCTCTCCTTGGAGGACTAGTCTCAGCTTCATTTTGTATTTCTTGATAATGTGTGAGAGAGGGCCTGGGGAATGATGGTTGAGCTCCTGAACATGCCAGCCCTTCAGCTAGCTAGCATCACACCAGATTCTGCCTCTCAGCAGCCTTGTGACTCTTTCATGACTCTTCTGTAAAATGGGACAATCCATGTGTGTCCTTACAAGTGTGGTGATTAAATGAGCTGATGTTATAATGGCATCTAATGTGAAGAAGGGGTTCACTATGCGGGTGCTCTTTGCAATATTTGGCTAATGATCATCCATTCATGAGACCGTGGACTCCAGGAAGATGAGGGTGTGAAGGGGCCTTGTTTTTAGCAGTGCTCCCCCTGCTCCCAACACAATGCCTAGCCCACCGTAGGCACCATTTGGTATGGGCTTTTACCGTGTGTCCATATTGAGTCAGACAAACTGTGGTGGCTTCTACCTGTAATTGGGTCAATATTTGAATCTGTCACAGGGTTTAGCACTCTGCTCTTGGCATAGAGATGTTGATTGTTCTTACCTGGCAGCCAGGACTCTGCAATGCTGCCCTTTAATGGAAGGACATCACATCCCATGCAGGTTTGTGACCAGGATGCAGACCGTCTTGTCTTGAATGTATATTCCACTCCTACTAAACAAGTGTCATGTAATTGTTACCTTTAGTTGCACATCCTTTTTTAATCAAGGTGTGGTCTTATTTGAAAGCTTGATGTATCAATCATTCAGAGTACAGGTGCTCTAGTTACAGAAGAGCCTGGTTTCTGTGTGAACCCCCTACCTGACCTTCCTTCCACTGCCCGTGGAAACCTTTGCTCTGAATAAATGATGGGCTGTTTTCTAAAGTTACTGAGTGAGAGACCAACTTGGAATGCTTGATGAGTGCACCTGAAGGTAGCTTGGAAAAAGACTCCACAAACTTTAAAGTTCAAAGGGAACAATTTGAACTGGCCACACCATGAATAGCTATGCAGTGTGACTCCAGAGAGAAGATCCTACCATGACACAGCAAATAATCTTGAAGGCTGCTCTGTAGCTGCCACCTTTCACCTTAAAGGAGATGTATGCATAAACAAGAGAACAGAGTTGCACATCCTTTCTGTTAATTGACTGATTTCGTTTAGCCAACTCACTTTGTGGGTGATTTTTTTTTTCTTACAGAGAGGACAAAAAACTTATTTATTTTTTTCATATTTTTTTCCTTAGTTGTATATGTGGTGATGGGATTTGAACTTGGGCCCTCCCGCATGCCAGGCAAGTGCTCTAAGTGCTGAGCCACCGCTCCAGGTCCGGATGGTATTTTCTTCATGGGCCATAGTGTAATCTTTCTATACCTCAAGCAAGAGAGATCCCAGGAGGCAGGTTTATTTAAGTGTATTACATTATATATAACAAGTCTTGGGTTTCTATCATTCTTACTCTTCGGATAAGAATGGTAGAAATGAACTGGAATTTGTGGATACTTTTTTAATCAAAAGGGAAATCATGAATAAAACTATTTGATAACATATTTAATGCAATATTTGATAACATACTTAAAGGCAATTTGATAAAATAAACAGACTCAGCACTTCCCAAATTGGTTCAAGTACAGATTCCATTTTTTCAGTGAGAAGAAAAAAAATGAATTAGATTGCATAGTGGAATGGGAAAATGTAAAAATACTGTTTTTCCCCTTAACATTAAGGGCAATTTCTTAAGGAAACTTTTCTCTGCCGGGGTTGTTACATATATTTTCTCATGCCATTTTTTTTTCAACCTAACCAAAATATATTCCCTTTAAATAGAGTCCTAAGTTTGATATTGATGAGTAAGGATCCCTTAAATTCATATCTTACTTAAGTTGATTCACTACTTCCAACATGAATTTTGTTCCGAACATGGAAGGAAAAAATATTTAGCTGATATGGGCCATCTGGCATTAAAATGTAGAAATTTGTCTTCCAGCTTGCATCTATTTTAGAGTGACTATTGGATTAGAATTCAAATGAATCCAAAATAGTAAATTCACAATTTAAACTTTAATGCTTTGGAAATTGTAAATCACGGCGCATATGGGATGCGACATGTTTTGGGAGAAGTAGGTCCTCCTGGCCTGCATTAAAATTAAAGCTGTCTGTGTTCTGTATTTATTGAATATATTTATGTTACTAAGGTGGGTCTGAATAAACTTTTCCTACGTTTTTAATATTGGGATTTTAAAACCTGAAAAATGCTATTTGCATCATGAATTATAAATATTCAATAAATTTTCCTCATAAAGTTACTTGGAAAAAGTAATGACTCGCCTTTTAAAAAGAAGCATGGCTTTCTTTATATTTTTTATTGGTGCATTATAATTATATATAATAGTGGGATTCATTTTATATATTTCTACATGCACACAATATAGCAATATAATTTGATAAATTTTGGTTCCTAGTACTTTACCTTTTACTCCGTCATCCTTCTTTCTGGATCCTTTCCTCTAATCTGTTTTCCCTTCTTTCTTTATGATAAACCTCTATCTTTTCTTTCCTTTTCTCTCTCTAGATTACACAAATGAGAGAAAATACATGACCCTCGGCATTGTGAGTTTAGCTTATTTCATTTAACATAATGCTCTCGAGTTCCATGCATTTTCCTGAAAACGACACAAATTTCATTTTTTTTAATGGCTAAATAAACCTCAGTTGTGTATATGTTGTGTTGTTCATTTTTAAAATCAAAAAGGTACTATTTGGGGTCTGGAGAGATGGCTCACTGGTTTCACTTGCCTGGCATGCTCAAGGACCCAGGTTCAAACCCCAGCATCACATACACAACTAAGTGTCAGAGTAACAAGTTTCAGATGAAATATTAAATAAAATTGATTTTAAAAAGGTGTTGTTTTGAAAGGCTAATGATTCCCATGGTCAGTGGTTAGTCAAAGGCATGAAACTCCTGCTCCTACATTTTGTAGAGACTTCACATTCTGACAAGATGGGGTATTTGAGCAATGATTTTCATAATTAGGGTAGCCAAGAAACTTTGGCTCATACTTAGGTTTTTTCAAATTATGTTCTGATAAGTTTTATTTTCCCAAGGGTAAGTAGAAGAGTCCGACATAAGTTCAATAGATGTATCTGTTGAAGGATTTTTTTAATGTTCAGATCGCATGGTCCATGAATATGCATGGTGAAGGAAGGCTAGCAGCGGTGCCTCAACTCTTTTGACCCTGGAACGTTTTGTAGAACTTCTGGTCTTCACATTAGTGGGAAAACATGTTTAAAGACATTTTTACTAGAGACTTTCCTGGGTGTGGTATCAAATTCCCCTGCCCTACTTCACTCCACTATATTTGGATATTTCTAAAATTGGGATGTAGTTTATAATAATCACATGTGTTTTCTTTTTCTTAATTCCAGGAAGGCTATTAGAAAATTGGTAGTGGCTTTAGAATGAAGTAAATTATTAAGTGATGCAGCTTTTAATTCTAATTTATTCAATATGTTCAGCCTCCTCCACAGGAAATACATGATTAAGTGAAAAGAACCGAGAGGAAACAGGATGTTTGATGGGAAATTTGTTTACTACCATACAATGAGTTTTGTTTTCCAGAATTTCTGAAATCTGCTTTAAAAAATGATAATCATTCCTCTGTGGCAGCTAAAATGGTTTCAGCCCAACAACACATGGTTTATGACATGTATCTGTGGTAGTTATTATATTCCACATTTAAATTGAGGAAATGAAGACTTCTCCACTTCACTAGCTGATGGAGAGTGATATTTTAATCCCATGCCCCCTGATTTCCACACCCAACTCTTTGTTTTAGTTAAGTAAGTATTTACATTTTTTGCTTCACGAATACTGTTTTACCCTTCAGCTTACCAGTGATTCCCAGAAATGGATCATTATTAGAATCATATTGGGAACTGTGGGAAACCATAGATTCTTGGGCTCAACCTCCCAGAGCATTATTCACTAGCTCTGAGGTAGGGCAAAATCACTCCATGTGATTTTGATAAAGCTAAATTTGGGAGTCACTGATAAAGACATTATAAGAAATATTTTTCTTTCCACTGAATATAGAAATGTAGTCAAATACAACTAACCCCAAACCATAATGAACATAACTGAATGATGTATGATGCCTGTGTCCAGGCACCTGGCACCTGAAGGTGGCAGTCAGGATGTTCTGAGAACGCAGATTGGTGTAAACCTAAACCTGCTTGGTACCTTTGTCTGAAATATGTAGGGGGTGCCTTCTTGCCTCGCCTTCGTGCCTCTGAGTCCATATAGTCTTCTTGCTGTATTCAAAGCCTTCGTGAAGAATAACCTCGGTGTAAACTGTAGCAGACGGATATGGGTAAGATGTCAACACACACGACCTTCCAGTCTTCAGCACTGATGGCAATAATAAATCGAGCCCCTCTAACCTGCCTGCAAATTGCTGCAGCTTCCTTGATCTGGCCTAATCAAAGGAACAAGCCCATAGGGGCTTAAAGGATTCCGTGCTCCTGCCACTGCCTTTAATTTAATTGCTGAAATAGAGTGACTTATGGGGAAGTCAAGTTAAACGCTGAAATCTTTGGAGCAAGAGACTGAACAGGTTACTTCCATAATTAGCGTTGTCTTTAAGAAGGGCCATGGTATTCCCTGAAGTGTGACTGTGCAGAGCTAGCCACGATGTCCAAGGCAGCCTGGAAGTGAAGCAACATGACAGGCGTGGTCTTAGGGAGTGGGCAGGAGTTTGAGAAAGTGTGAAAAAAGCACCCTTCCACGTTGATCAAGACTTGTGCTCCCCCATCCCTTCCAGTGTCCAGGAACCATGCGTCTTTTCTGTTCTCTTTAAGCCATAGGACAAGTAAAAAAAAGACACATTCTTTTATTATTGATGTGTGTAAATATTTAAATGTGATGCTGTGTATTTTGTGTTGTACAAATCAGTGAACCAACGTTATCCAGGGGCATCTGATCAGATGTGAATTAATAGTCTGGTGGCCCTTTTCACGCCAGCTCATTCTAGCTCACTGGCAATGTCTTCATGCACAGGATGCATTTGGACATTTTTTGGCTTAATCAACCAGTTAAACCCATTTATTACATTATTGTACTTGGTTTACCAAAGGGTTAGTGGTATTTACTTGGACCTGCATTTGGTAAGCATGTTTGTATAATAATGAATTTCAGTCTTTTAAATTTATTTTTTCCTTTTTACAAATTTTCTTTCTCTGATACCAGCCCAGTCTTAGAGCTCATCTCTCCCTCTTGACAAACTTTATTAAAATAATTTTCTCAGTTGAGCCTATAGCTATTACCATAACAGGGCAGAACTTCCTTGGAATGCTCATTTGTAGAGGTTAGTCATTTGTTTTAGTTATTTCTCCTTTTTAGATTATGTAATGGAGAAAAGGACATTTAGTATACAATATTGCTCCCCTATTAGTCTAATGACACTTTTTAGGAATCATGATTATTATTTGTAATAAGTATTATTTTTTTAAGAGAGAGAGAAAGAAGCATTTTTTATTTAGTTTTTTATGTGACTTTCAATCCTGTGACACTTTGTTGTGTACGTGGTGCTGGGGTTTGAACTCCAGTACGTGCTAGGCAAGCACTGTAACTGCTGAGCCACCGCTCCAGCCCCAATAACTATTATTATTAATGGAGCAAACATGCTCTGTACCCACTGAGTGCCTGGTGGTGTGTTAAATAAAACCCCATCTCACTTTAACAGTTAAAATAATCCTGTATTGATTGGCTTGGTTGGTTCATTCTCAAACCTTGCATGTAGGTAGGTAAGTTGTTTGTTTTTTCTTTTTCTTTTTTGGTGCTGAGGGTTTAACCCCAGGGATACTTTACACTGAGCCACATCCGTAGTCCCTATCCCTTTTTATTGTATTTTTATTTTGAGACAGAGTCTTGCTAAATTGTTGAGTCTTGCCTCAAACTTAAAATCGTCCTACCTCAGCCTCCCAAATAGCTGGAATTACAGATGTGCACCATTGTGCCTGAGCTAGTCACTTTGTAAATAGCCACTTGATGATTGCTGAATTGTAGGTCAGTGATGAGAAGAAAAGGCCTCAGGCTTTAATAAGGGATGGGGGCCCTTGTTGTCTAGGACCGTGTGTATTAACTGTGTTCGCCTTTGGTTAAAAGGAGAGTCCTTCAGGCCATCAGGAAAACCCACCTTGATGGGGTTGGTATTTGGATTCTAGTGGAACATCTATCTGCAGTGACTAGATGAGTTGCTTTCTTTTTACTTCTCTCTCTTTTACCCCTTACCCCTCGGTTGACTTACCCTACTCCACCTTAAATTATATTTTGAATTGAGTAGTAGTTTTTTAAAAGAAGAAAATAAAATATATTACTAAGATATGTATGCTATGATACTCATGGACATTGAGTTCAAACTTAGGTTTAAATTACAGCTCTAAAACATTTATGCTGGTAAAACTTGGGTAAGTGACTTAACTTCTCTGTGCTGCAGATGCCCTATCTTTTTTTTAGTTGATAATAATTATTATTTTTGAAAATGTATATCTTTTTTTATTTGTTAAATATGGGCTTACAATTAGGAGGGAATCATTATCAAACAATCAAGAATAAATGTATAATCACAGAGCAAGCCAAGGCTGATGCCATTCCATGGTTCCTCCCTTGGATTCCCCATGGTTCCCACTATTAAATCCCCGTGTTAAATGGACTTCTCATGGAAGTCAAAGGTTTCCCTCTGAGTTGACTCCCCCATACCCCCTCCCTCGATACCCTTCCCATTCCCTCCCCCACTTCCTGCCCCCCTCCTTACGTCTCCCACCATCCTAGGCGAAGTTCCCCTTGTTCATGTGAAAGTTCATACATGTAGAGGTCGTTATTAGCTTAGCCATCTATCATACTGTATCCGGTTGTACTCTAGCTTCCAAAAATGAGAGAAAACATTAGGCTCTTGAGTTATTATTTTAAAGAGAGACAGTGAGAGAGAGAGAAAGAGAGAAAGAACCAATTTTATTTAGTTTTTCCACATGGCTTTCGTTGCTCTGAGACTTCATTGTGTACGTGGTGCTGGGGTTTGAACTCGTGTACTTCCGCATGCCAGGCAAGCGCCGTAACCACACAGCCACCGCTCCAGCCCTAAATAATTATTTTATTGCTTGAGTACGTACACAAATTTATGCCACCAGGGCAGAGGCTGTGGATGTCTCATACTTCCAATTGGGGGGAAGGACCTGCTTGATCTTATAATATCAGGACAACTGGTAAATACAGCCCTTTATCAGAATCAGGTGAAATTTGGCATCATTATCCTTTCTATTCCTCTCAAGTTGCTTTCGAACAGTGACTGCTTTCTTAGTTAAATGGTAGAGATCCTTAGGAAGATCAGGAGCAAGTCCTTTAGACTGAAGGATTCTTAGGATTTTCTTTCCAGTCACTGTGCAGCACCATCTGAGTCCTTCAGTGTCACACCAGTTTGTGAAGGAGCAGTTTTCGAATCTGCTCCCTCACATCAGATGTCAGCTTGAGCCATGCAAGGACGCTGCAGCGGAGTGGGGACAAGCCCCTCCCGGAGCATGCATGTGACCAGCAATGGTGGTCAGGATGGAAACGCCACCTCTGTTGCCTTATCTTTAAAACTGAGTTGCTGCAGCACTGTAGTCTCTGGAAAGATTGTGGGTGATGAGGTCACTTATGTCGCAGCATTTGTGCAGTGACAAATGCTTCAGAAGGGCTCTTGATGTGCTCACGAATTGGTGGCCATTTCGTTTTAGAAGATTGATTTGGGACTTTAAATGTTGGGTTAAAAAAATAATGACTTTTGGTGCTCTGGGATTTGTGGACTCGGGGACTTGTGCTGCAAGAACAACAAACATGAGCCTGCTTGTTTAATAGAACATGCCCTCCACCAGGTTCTGATCTGCTTTCAGCTTGAGGAACGTTTCAGAATTTTAATTATTTGGAGGAGCTTCCCAGGGTAATAGAAGTTGCTTTCCGGTTGCTTTCTCTTCATGTCAGACTGAAGGGATAATTGTAACAAATGAGCATTCCTCTGCCAAGACGTGACACAGCAAATGACTTTATGGATGATGATGATAATGATCCTCATCAGCATGGCCAGGGTTCCAGGGTGATCAGTTGCTGCAGACTGCTTTCTTAAGATGAAACAGTCGCTTAACCAAACACGGCATCTTTTCTTAAAAGTCTTGAACAGTGCTCAAATGATTTCTTTTTTCCCCAAAGAGTTTAAGGAGCTATTCCTCAGTATTGTCTTCTCTCCCAGGTAATTTCTGACTGTTAAGTCTGAGCTACTCCGGGAAGACTGATTGGTTGTCCTTGGTGCTTTTATTAGCATCCTTTACAGAGCTCATCCTGGTGCTTACTGTAATGCAAAAAGAATAAGATAATTATCACCATCTTTACAGCAGCTAATATTCACTGAGCATATACTATATGCCAGGCATTATTACGTTAAATCTTCACACTACCCTGAGGTAAGGACTTTCCCCCTATTATCTAGATGAGGAAGAGGTTTAGTTAGGGAGTTTTAGTAACATACTAGGTCTGACTGTGGATCCTGAGGACATAGACATGACCTGAAGTTCCCTCTCTGTTTTATGAATCCTTGCTTGCTTCCAGTTTCCTGCTGGGTCATTAAGCACCATGCCTCCCTGTATCTATCTCACTTCCTTGCCTGGGATCTTGGAGGTGGGAGGTGGTGGAACGTTGGAAAGAATAAATGAATGGGTTCAGTACTCTGCAGAGTGGATGCTGAAAAAATAATAGCAAGTCTTTAAAGGCTTAAAAGTGAAGTGAAAACAATTTGATGAGAACCATTTTAAAGCAAAGTTCACTCCTCTGAGTACATGGAAAATTGCCTATAGGCAGAGGATGGCCAAGCCAGGTCAGAAGCACATTTGGAAGTTCTACAGGGCACTTGATTAAAAAAAAAAAATCTGCCCAGGCATAAAATAATTAAGTTGTTCATGACAGCATATAATTGCATCATTATGTACAAAAATCCGTTACTATAATTTGGATCATAAGAGAGCAAAGTGTCAAAATGTTTGCAATAGTGTTTAATTTTGTTTTAGATTCTCCTAAAGGAAATGTTCAGTTTATGCTTTGAACTCATAAACTTTTGACATATCTTAACATATTTTGCTGTTGCAAATCATTCGTGTAAACTACAAAAATGACTCACTGTCCATTTCCTTTTTTAAAAAACAGAGGAGGACAGAGAGAGAATCAATTTTTATTGAGTTTCTCATTGCTCTGACACTTAGTTGTGTACATGGGTGCTGGGGTTTGAACCTGTGTACTTGTGCATGCAGGGCAAGCACTGTAACCGCTGAGCCACCGCTCCAGCCTTTTTTTTTTTTTAAGAGAGAAGGACAGTGAGACAGTCAGTTTTATTTAGTTTCTCATGTAGTTTTCATTGCTCTTTCACTTTGTTGTGTACGCAGTGCTGGGGTTTGAAACAGCACACTTGCGCATGCCAGGCAAGCCCCGTAACCACTGAGCCATTGCTCCAGCCCCCTCACTGTCCATTTTTAATAATTTTAAGACAGCTGTATTAACATACTTTTAATGTATCTTGTTTGCTAATCTACCTTATTTGGTGTTAATACTGTTAGTAATAAAACCTGTAAGAATAAAAACAACTTGTTCAAGATCATTTTAATTAGAAATCTGTACCAACTCTTCAGGGACCGTGTAGACTTTTACACTTCTCTGAAGATAGGGGTTGCTGAGCAAATTAATAATGTAAATAAGATTTTGGAGAGAATATTTAATCAATTGATAGCAAGAAACTTTTCAAGCAAGCTCTAGCACTTTAGAACTATACATAGACATTCACAAGATTGATGTGTTAATTACTAATCATTGTTTTGAATTCATTAAAGTGGTTGCTTTAAATGCCTTTGTTTGGCCAAATTCTGTTGGTCTTAAACAAATTTCAGTATCTGTTGACTATAACGGCGATGCTGGTAGCACCCTTCTTTGATAATCACTAGTCTTAGACTTAGTTTCCACTTACTTTTGCCATGTGTCATATGGGTCTGTTCTAAACATCTTCTAGGATTTTCTGAGAATTAGATGAGATAGGGCATATGAATCACTGGTGCAGTGCTCAAGAAATAGTTTATTGAAAGTCAAAATTAGTATGGCTCTGTTACCAAGTGTGGCTGCTACTTAGCTGTGTTTTTCTGCCCAAGAGTTGCAGTGTGACTTGGTATATTCGGGGCATAAAATGAAGACATATAGTTAGACCATTTCCCTCACCAGGCTTTGCCATTTATTTATGAGAAACCTCACAGAAGTATAGAAATAAAGTATGGTCTATTTATTGATTTCCCTCAGAGCAAAATCACATGTCCTGAAACGCCAGTTAGAACTACTCTCATTGAATTGTGCCTGGGATCCAAAATTAAGGCAACTTCTCAAATTTGGAACTGGGTGGTCCGAGAGGCGCAAAGGGGCCTGAGGACCTTATCTCTAAGTCATCTTCATGGTTAGCACTTTCTTCCTTTGCCAAAGCTGTGTTTTTTTTCTCTCTTCCCACATTGCTAGAATTTGTCACACCTTCTGACCCTATATTCCAGTGCTACCTGTTTCCTGTGGGGCGATGCTCCACTGGGAATGTGTCCTGTTGTTAGGAAGTCAGGCTTCCTGTCTTGATATTTTTTCCCTTGGTGTTCAATTAAAAATATGAAGTAGTGTACAGTTGTACTAAGCTGTCTTTGTGCAAAACGAGATGTCCCATATATACTCACGTTGTTTCCTGCAATCAATTAATACTTGAGATCCTTTATAAAATTATATTTACCTGGTATTTTGCTTGCATGCATCTTCTAAAAGGTAGCACCAAAAGTGTGCTTGATGTGGTGTTAGCTTTTCCCGGCCATGGTTTTCTACAAAGAGTTCAGCGGTCGAATATATAAAAGACACCATGTACCATACAACCCATGGAGTCGCAACTTTCAATTCTGCAAATATTTCAACAACACTGACACAGTGCATAAAAATAGACTGGAAATAATAATCTAGAACTCATGTTAATTAACACAAATCATGATACAATTCTACAATATAATTTTTATTATTGTACAATTATGTGTGTGTGTATATATATACACACATCTGTATATATATAATATTTAAGTTTTTATAGGTATTCCACATCTAAGACGATGGGGAAAATTGGTTAAGGAGCTTCATTTAGGCTGTTGAAGCAAGGATAATATGTGTTACTGAAAAGTATCTCAAAGAGGAAACAAAAATGGGGTTTTATAACAAAGCTATTCAGGAAGTGTGCAGGTAGGTCTCAATGTTCAAGGCCAGGTGATTGCTGTTGTTTGGGTTGTTTCCCCAAATACAAAAAGGTAAGGTTATTTTAACCTCAGCTACTTACTGTGAGCACAGAGCTTAAGTTAAGTTTAATAGTGACAAATAGATAACTTTGGAAAGATTATTTTTGCATGATCATAAAAGCACAGTGGGCTTTTAATTAATTTCTGATGAATTGCTATTTTTTTAAACCAGTGCTTAACTCAAAGTATTTCAGTATTGTCAGTGTCCTTTTAGCTGGCATAAGAATGCCTAGCAACAAGTTTTCATTATATGAATTAAAAATGGATATCGTAACTCTAAATGGTTGGAAGCATTTCATTTGGAAGTCTTATCTATTTTTATACATCTTATTTAAATACCCTACATGGGCCCTCTTCCAATAAGAAATCATGATATTCTTCAAGTTTCTAAATGGAAACCAGCTTTGTTGTCACTAATAATAATACAAGATTTACATATTTTATGAAAGTTTTCTTTTGAAACCAGTAGGGTTTTACATTTCTAAGCTTTTTTCTATTGTACGAACTGATAGGCATTATATTAGAATGTTCATATTCATCCCTCCCCAGTGAGCAGTCCTACTTCTCTCACTCCCCACCCCTTTCTTTCCTTTATTTTTCTTTTTAGTCTCAAATGTAGAGCTGCCCATGATGTCTTCCTTCCTTGAGCACTCTTCCTTCTTCTGAGTCTTATTTGCTGAGCTTTCTTTTGATTGTCTTTTTGCATAACAGATTGTTAGCCTTTTTCTCCAAGCCAGCAAGTTGGAGATGTGACCACTTATTCCTGCTTGTATAATGGGTTATGAGAACTAGCAGTTGTTATCAGGATTACCCATGCAAGTCTCTGGGTGGGCTCAACAAAACCCTACAAGTGACCCTCTGTGACAGCCGAGTGTACACTCCTCCCTTGTGATCTTGAACCTCAAGTCCAGCCTCTCACTACACTGGATTGAATTGGTTATTTTCAGCTGCTTTTAAATAGCCCATAGAGGGGCTGGAGCAGTGACTCAGCAGTTATGTTGAGGACGCAGGTTCGAACCCCAGCACCACATATACAGTGAAGTGTCAGAGCAATGAAAGTCACATGAAAAACTAAATAGAAAAATTCTCTCTTTAAAAAAAAAAGCTTATAGATACTTATATTAAACTCAAATTTATAATAATTAACCCTAAGTGCATTCTCTTTTTGACTCCTTCATATCTATTTTTGTACAGGATTTCTTAATTGCTTTAAAATAACAATTGTCCTTAAGGAGGAAAAATAAAAATGCATTTTAATTTTTTGGTTGTGTTCTCTTTCTGATGCTAGAAGTCAAATGGTGCTTAAGGGTGTTGAGAAAGTCAACTGTAATCCCACTGCACAGAAGTAGGTGCTATTAACGAACTCTCCGAGTAGATAGCATCCCTGACATTTTCCCCACGTATTTAATCACAAGGAAGTTCTCCTTTACAGAAATACATACTTAGTTGACCTTCTACCTTCAATTCTTACATGGCATAAAGACAGAAACACATCAGGATGGTCAAGCAGCACAACCCCGGGAGTCAGAGTCCCCCTACCTCCAACATTTATTTTATTTTTGGTTCTGGAGATTGAACCTGGGGTATTTTACCACCAAGCTACATCTGTAGTCCTTTTATTTATTTTTTTCCCCTCTGAGACAGGGAGTCTCACTAAATTCCTGAGGCTGGCCTTGAACTTGGAATCCTCCTGCCTTCCAAGTCACTGGGATTACAGGACTGTGCCAGCACACCTGACCAGATCCCCTTTTGAACCTTGTCTCTACCCTTGGTGATATCAATGGACCTATGAATTAATTCCTTAAAGCTTCTGATACCTAATCAGTAAATTGGCGGTTTACTGTCTCCAGCTTGTCAACAAGCATGTTCCTGCATGATAGCAGGTGCTTTTAGTTTATGATGTTTGGCACACGGCTTTTCTATATCAAATTAATTTCTCTTAGTGAGGAAGTCATGACTTGCTGCTCTTTCATCCTTGAATTCCACACTGATGTAGTGCTGGCACTCAGGAGACTGTCCAGGACCCACTTGTATGCCTGCGTGTCATTCCTCCTCTTCCCCCTCCCTCTGCCTGGACTGCTCTGTCCTTTCCCATCACTATGGAAATGTAGCCTCTTCTCCCAGGCTCACTTACCCTGGGTTGGGTGGTGGATTTCTGTCTGGTGCCTTCTGCTTTGTCACTGCTATGCTCCTGGGCATCAGGGTAACCTGCAGAGCTTAGTGCTTAGAGATATGGGTGTGTGTCCAGGTGGCATGTATGTGTACACATGTGATCTTACATTTAAGTCGTGCTCCAAGTTCTCTTGAGTGTTGCACCTTTATAAGAACATCACGAGGCAGTTTGTCATCTCCATTTCATTGAGGAGGTGACTGGGGCTCACGGTGTGACTTGCTCACAGTTGCACGACTCTTAGGCAGGCCAGGCTGCTGTTCTCCCCTCTGTGCTTAGTAAATGTCCAGTGAACTGCAGCTGTGCAGTGTGAAGTTTCTGGGTAATCAAAGCAAGTTTGTGCCTCCTCAAAGATACTCGATCTACACGCCACTGTATAGCTGGCAGTGGCATGGGAGGAGTCTAACTGCAGGGCCAGCTCTGGAATCTTCTAACTCTTTGTATTAAGTGACTGGTCTTTATGCAAGGTTACTAACTTGTGAAAGGGACTAAACCAAGTACTTCATTTTCTAAATCTACAAAATTAGCTACAGGGAAAGGACTGGTTGGTTGAAATGAAGGCCTCTTAACCCTAAAGTGATGTATATGGCCTGTGTGTAATATTCCCATAAGATGAGCTTCCTGGCAAGAATTAGTAAATACATTTCAACTGAAGATCTCATAAACCATGTTCTTAGATGTACTGGGGAAGAATCATGGCTCCATGAATGTCATTAATTTCATGTTCAGTTTGGAATTTAAGAAAAGGTTAGAAAGGCGCGTGTCCATAATGCATCGTCGCATTATTGAAGCATGAGTAACGTGCAGCTAGGCATTGCAATGATCAGTGCAGTGCAAGAGGCCAGTGAAGTGATGTGGTTAAGGGCTTTTGATGTGGCATCCAGAGACCTCGTTTCAGGTTGATTCTCTACCACTTACTACCTTGAGCAAATTCCTAAACCACTCTGTGCTTCATTTTCCTCATCCATAAAAATGAAGATTATGACAGTATTTTACTTCAAAGAGTTAGTGTGACAGTAAGCACACTTCATGTAATATCCTTGGCACAATGCCTGCCACATACAGGAAATAGCTTTTGGTAATTAATTAATTGAAATCATTTGATACCGAACACCAAGGAAATGTCATTTTTTTTGTTTATAAGCCTATTTTTTTGTGATTTTCATATTCAATCTTAAAACTCAGTTATTTAAAAAAAATCAAGCAATTTGTTAGGAAATATGCCATGTCCCAATGTCTTTTCACAGTCCCATCACTTAAATGCCAGGGCATTTACTCTTAATAATCACACACATGGAGTATAGGCACATGGAGGAGGGTTCTACAGTTCCTTCCACAGGAACTGCTACTACAGTCATTTTTAATCCTAGATGAATTTAATTCATGTTGGCAGCCACTGTGAATGAACCAAGGCCTCCCTGTATTACCAAGCTCTCTAGATGGTGGAGAGCTCCTTACTACTGAGACTAGATGTCCTATCAGGGTAGTGTTCTGAAAGAGCCTTCAACAGTTTTGATAAGGAGGATTTATTGTATTCATTTACTTTATTAAAGAATAAAGTATCTGGGGCTGGAGCGGTGGCTCAGTAGTTAGGGCGCTCACATGGCATGCGCAAGGATGCAGGTTCAGACCCTAGCATCCAGTACATTACAGAGTGTCGGAGCAATGAAAACCACATGAAAAACTAAATAAAATTGATTCTTTCTCTCTCACTCTCCTTCTCTCTTTAAAACAAAAAGAATAAAGTACTTCTGTCAGGAATATGAGAAACTCCAGTTGAAGATAACACGCAGCATTGGGGGTAGTTTGGTTATCTTACCATGCCTTCTGTGTGTATTCTCATCTAGGACACCTTCCACAAAGGCTCCAGTCAGATGGTGACCCGTTGAAATCTTTTTGCTTCCAGAGGGACCTATTACTGGCAAGTGCAGCCTGAGACTCCATCAGCAGCATTCTCATCTTGCTCCCCCATCAGCATAAGGGGGGGGTTTCTTGTCATTTTTTATTACTGTATTACATGAAACCTTTTCTCTGCCTAGTGTCCATTTATCGTGAAATATTTATCTAGAGTGTCTGAAGTACTCGAAACTATAACACTGATTTATGGTTATTTGAAATTTCTTTTAGAGCTGTTGACAAATTACAAAAATTTCCTGACACTCTGTTTTAAAGGAGATCACTGAACCAAAGGAACTAGTTGATGTCTTGTTTGGGTGGAAGGCACATATACATACATTCACACAAACATACATGCATATATATGTATACATGCAAACATGCATGCACCTACCTACATGCACATACATATAAAAAAATCACATTTGTAGTCAATTCTTGCCAAAATAATCTGTACATGGTGTGTGCAAATTAAGTGTTTAAATTTGTGAACTTCCAGTGTCAGAGTAAAAACTTATCTAGGTGAAATAGTTAAGTTAACTTGGGAACTTATGCTTTTGGCAAAATTGGAACGGCTTGTGACAAACTAGTGCTTCTTTGAAAATAGTAGAAAATCCGTATGTAAGCGAAACGTGAAGCACAACTAATTTAAAGATGTAAAATACGTGCCAGCAAAACCAAGACTCCTGAAGAACAGGGAGCTTTTGGGTGCTGAACCAGCAATCTGCACTCTGCTTTTCTCTTCAGGCAGTGTGCCAGTTTTTAACTTGGATGAGTAGCTCAGAACCAGGCAGAAGATCATACCTAAAAGAAAAAAAAAAAAGTGAGAAGAGACAAATGTTGAATGAAGTTTGGGACTGCAGAAGCAGCCCGGATTCAGAGGGACTAGCATCTCAGGGAGAAAACAGTCAGTGGGGTCTTAGCCGGATCCTGATGGCTTTTGCATCTTGAGGCATTTGCCTGGTTTTTGTGCTTCGTATTGTGTGAGGCTAAGAGGTCATTGAAAAGCAGTGCGATTTTGATAGCCTCGCAGAGCTGAGGATAAAATAAGGAGTTGGCCAACCGTGACTGACAAGGGACAGTTAGTGAACAACACAGAACTCAAACTACGCCCAAGGAGTATAGACAAACCCCAGGCAGCTTTGAGTCCACCCAGGCCTGGTTCTGAGAAAGGTAACCTGCCTCATCTCAGACCATGTACCGAAGATTGGGATGGCCCATCTTTGGCAGGAAAAACTCTCATCCACAGTCGCTTTTTTTTTTTTTGTGCATCACATCTGTACTTCAGGTGAAACTCACAGGACACAGCAAGGAACAAAACCAAGAGGAAAAAATAAAATTGAAACAAACACAAGCTGACCGAGTTGGACTTTGGTCTGGACCTAGTTAGATAAACCTAGAACTCTGGAGTCCTCCATCCTCCCTGCTGCTCTCTGCCTCACTCTGGGCATAGTCTATTAAATTACATTATTTTCCTTGTGCTGTAGGCATTTGTTTTTAACTTTTGCTCTTCAGCAAGCAAGAAGTATGGGCTGTTTTCTTTTGGATATTCTGTCTCTCAAGTGACACCCTATGGATTTGCACACAAATGGTGTAGATATGTTATCAGCAAGGTAGCTTTAGGAAGATTTTTTTTTTTAATCTCAGTTCTGCAGAGTGAATATTAGAGTTTTACATTTTTTTTCTTTGCTTAGGAGTATAGCAGAAGGGCAATAAGGAATCTTGTTATAAACAGAAATACTCTATTTAAATTTTTTCTTTTATTATTTTTTGTTTGTTTGCTTTAAAGTTTGCTGGTTTGGTAAAATCACATCACTCTTTGTCTTTGAATTGTTTTTTGCAAGAAAGAAAATCATGAGGGCTTATGAAGGGTGGTGAGTGGGCAGTACCACAAGCAAGTTTAGATAAACTCACATAAAATGACACTTGGCGCTCCAAGTGTCTTCTTGGGAATGTGACCTATGCAGTTTTGAAAGTGTCTTCTTGAGAATGTACCCTATGCAGTTTTGAATTACGCTGCTTACAACTCTCCCCATTGGTAAAGGATCAGGAATGAAATAGGTGTTTGCAAACCAGAGTCATTTGGTTCCCAGCTCCAAGTGAGGGCCCTTTACTTTAACTGCCCCCCCACCCCACTTTTCCTTCTTTTTATAAAGAGATACCCTGTCACTGAAAGCAGTGTGGTTGCTTTGAAGACCTTTGCTAAGAAATGTCTTGTTAAGAGCACCTCAAAGCAGCAGACTATGCCAACAGAACAGAATTTACATAGAGTTTATGGCATAGGTTTCTCTTTGTGCTTTGGAATCACAGAGCTCCGAGTGATTCTCACTCAAAGTATAGTATTCAGGCTTGTGTTTGGCATCACCTCGGAATGTGTTAGAAATGTAAATCAATTGCTCCCACCCAGACCTAGTGGATCAAAGTCTCTGCAGATGGTCAGCACCATGTACACAACTAGGTGTCAGAGAAACCAGAACCAGATGAAAAATAACTAAAATTGATTATCTCTCTCTCTCCCTCTTCCTCTAAAATAAAATAAAATAAAATAAAATAAAATAAAATAAAAATATCTGTAGATGGGGCCCAGAAACTGTTTAAACAGATTCTCCAAGTGATAAGTATGTGCATTAGTATTTGCTGACTTTTCTAGAATCCTGATAACAGTCCTCATGGAGTCACCAATAGCATCAGGATAACTAAGCCACATATGTGGTGAGGCTGTATCCAACTTCCGAATCTCAGCCAAAACATCAGTCTAAATGAATTAGAGGGCAGATTTTTCCTTCTGACCATGAAGTAGTAGCTTGAATTTTCTGTAGCCCATATCTTCTCTCCACCACTTTCAGAAGTTTTTGATCCTGTGTAAAAAAAAAAGAAAAGTCTTATTTAATTACAAAGATTTTTTTGGGTGTCTTAGCTGTCCATAAAGCACTCAGGTATCATGAGGGGGATCATGTCCCTTTAAGACAGAGAAGAAAATGACCTAAAATGATAGAAAGGAATAATGGTAGTTGAGAAGAGAATCAGGTTTGAGAAGGACAATGAATAGATGGGACAGATAGTGAAGCTTTTAAAGGCATCGCTTAGTGTATCATAAAATGTTTTTTTATTTCCAAGAAAAATAGTATTTTATATATACGTATCAAATTTTAACTCTTAAAGAGTCTTTCAGCCTAAGAGTTAGAACAAAGAGTTTTTATAAGATAGTGAGATAGGGATTGGGTAAAAAGAGAAATACTGCATCTTGGGGAAATACCCTCAAGCCACTGAGATGGGGAAGGCACAGTTGTAAAACTTGAGCAACACTCCTGAGTCCTGTGTGCTTGTGGCCTGTGCCTTTGAACTGGGTCCTTTGCCTGCACACTTGTAAACGGAGGCAATACATAGGCACAGGAAAACTGGCACGAAATTGTGGGACTCCGTCCTAGATCCACCTCCATTTTGGCCGCTAATGCAGCCCTTCCATAAATATTGGACCCCGTCCCCAGCCCAAGTGGCTGCTGCTCCTCTCTCGGAACAGCCCGCATTCTCCCTTGAATGTGTGTCTACCTTTCCTAAATAAACCTCCGTCTATGCCTCTGTCTGGCTCATGCAGAAATTCTTTTCCATCACGTATGCCAAGGACCCCCCTGGTCCTGAGTTGAGGTCCCTTCTTCTCGAGGAACTCAGACTTTTCTCAGGAGACATCTCTTCACCAGTGACAATAGTAACCTGGTTTTTAACCAGTGTGACTGGCTGTTTTAAAAAGTGTATCTGTATTTTGTGTTCTGTGGGTTAAATGATGTATTTTTTTTCTTGTGCCCATTCTTTAAGGTAAATAAACAAACAAAGTGTCAGTTGTTTAGGAAGTTCAGGATGATAAATCATTTTAAAGCACTTCATGTTTTCTCCAGCCTAGTTTTTAAATGATTCAGAGAGCCACTTAATTGTTAAATGAGTACAAACTCCTTTTGCTCCCAAGAAAATATTTTTGAAGAATGTCTATATTTACTGCTGAATAATCACAAGGCATATTTAGTAACTTACATGGTTTTATGAATAAACTCCCAGCTTTGATGGTCATGGAGTAGGCAAGTGGCTTGGTGAGACTTCAGTCAGGAGGAATCTGAAGGAGGGGAAGCTGGAGATCAACCCAGTTCACCCCCTAGGCAGCATCATCACAGGTACATTCTGTCAGTGTAAAACTGCCTTTCTTTCTCTTTTTTTTTTTTTTGCTTTTTTGCTTTTCTGTCTGCTACATCAGGTAAAGATAGCGGGGTGAGTTCTGAGAA
The DNA here is from genome assembly GCA_004027875.1 of Aplodontia rufa. Taxonomy (NCBI): domain Eukaryota; kingdom Metazoa; phylum Chordata; class Mammalia; order Rodentia; family Aplodontiidae; genus Aplodontia; species Aplodontia rufa. Next base: position 810 of record PVKS010020983.1, on the reverse strand, counting down.
CAAAAGTAGAAAGGAAAGAGATGAACTTGCAGGTTTCCAAGAAGTGGTGGTGGCTTCTTTTAACTGGTGGCTGTACCTAAGAAGTTCAGGATACACTACTTATACTGGGTTGTGATTTATTAGAGCATCAGAATCATATTGCATACTCTTGCATATTCCATCAAAGCATCTCGAATTCTTAGTATTGCATAATGTCATCTGTTATTTGCACTTAGTTTTATTCCCACACGGCTGACCACTGGGGAGAGAGGCTAGGACAGCATTGGTGTGAGAGTCAGCTCTAATAAAAATATCCTAAAACAATAGGTTCTGGAGGGTTGTTATCTCCACTGAATGTGGTAAGAGTGGTAAGAACGTAGAGGGAAAACTATAGATGTGTATAAATTGGTTTATGCTTTTGGCAGTTTTAGTTAGAGTTTCTTCAGGCTGCGCAATTTGGGTCGGAATTTGACATCAGCAAGTTCATACTCCTATGGCTACGGGCTGAGGGTCTTCTGGTGGTGTAATAATAGTACTTTCCTTACAGGATTGCTGAAGACCAAATGATGTTGCAAGTAAAGCGCTAGGCATGGGACTTGGGCGATCGTGAGCAGCCAATATATAGCCTTTATTGTTAGTGCTTAAAATGCCAACTTTATTTGGCATATGCACAATTTGACATACCAAAAGTCCCTTAAAAAGTTAAAATGATAGTGTATAAATTATGGCATGTATATGTGCATGCACTGTATATTTATGTGCGTGTGTGCATCCTCATCTTCCAAGTAGAGACAAATAGGACATTAGAAGTGATATTCCATAGAAGCATAA
>PVKS010020982.1:0-35919 GCA_004027875.1 Aplodontia rufa | reverse complement strand
TCTGTGCGGTGGAGGAGGTGGACAGGGTCCCAGAGGTCCGGTCCCTGTTCACACAGGTGTTTAGAGATGGCTGCTTCTCTTGCCCATGGAACGTCTTCAGGTGTGCTGGCTCGCCAATGCTTCTGGGTCACACTGGAGGCCTGACATCTTCCCTTTAGTGTCCTTTAAGTCCCCTCTGTGCACTGTATCATAGAACCATCTGTCTCCACCTCCTTGGTGAGTGTCTGTGGCAATTACATATCCTGTCTAGGGGCACCTTGAAACCACACACATCCAGTCTTAGTGTCTCGTTGGTGACTTGATTGTCACGTTTTACAACATAAGTGACTTTTTTTCTGTGTGTGCCATTAAAGCATTTCCCTGTAGGGTCCTGCTGCCTCCCTGGGAACTGAATGGAAACAAGCTTGGGTTTGGTGGATCCTGAGACACTTGTGTCTGTGGGGCTCTCATGCATGGGTGGGGCTGCGTAAAGCTTCCTTTCCTTGGCCAGGTGGGAGCTACACTACCAGCCCACCTTCTCCAGATAATGCTGTAACCATAAACACTCCTCTTTGGACTTTCTCTCCGGAGCATGTGTAATGATTTGCTACTTAAGCCATTCATTTTAGAATTTGCATCCCATATACACTCCCTTCAGCAAGGAAGCAGCCTCTCTGCTATTTGGGAGAAAGCAATAGGAAGAAACCCGCTGGAGGAGGGGGCATGGGTCACAATCTTAAAATATTACTTTGACCATTCATCTCCAGTAAAATGCATATTTAATTAAGGGTAAGTGGATGCTTTTTCTCCCCACCCCAGTTCTTAAGTGGGAGGAGCAATCTATATTGCTCAAACAGATGTAATTTTTAGGAAAATATACCCTATGTGCACAGTGCCTCGTGAGTGGGAAAGCAAAGATGAGTCACAGGGTCAGCTTGATTACCTGGGGTGGGGATGGGAGGATAGTAAGGCCACCAAGAGAGTGTCCCCGTGCACTTTACTCATTATGTTGAAGAATGCATGCAAAGTCTCCTTTGCCCAGCTCAAGGAACCGAGGTAGAGAGAAGTGCATGACTCTTCAAGGCCCACGAAGGAGGCAGAGGAGCTGACCATGCTTAGAGGCCCAGCTCTTGACCCCTAGGCTCTGATAACGTGTCACACTCCACTCCTCCCTGGGGATCAGAGAGAGAGAACTTGAGACCTGGAAGGTCACTCAACCATCTTGGGTTGTAAGGTGGAGGTCTAGCTGGCACAAAGCACAGGTTTTTATCCCCAGTGAAGGTTTCTGCGATGCTCTGGCTCCCCAGTGGCCATCCATCCCTTGGGCTGGGATCCTGCAGATAGGATGCTGCTCTCCAGGAAGTGGCCAGAAGCGACCAGACGCTTCCTCGTGCACTCATTTACCACATCCACCTGGTGGGGGCGCCACGCCTTGTTTTCTATAGGAACAGTCTTGTTTCTCTCTGGCAGTTCTGAAGGGACTATGGAGAACACCTGTCAATTGTCAGAGTATCGTGGTCCTTCTGTGTGCGTGTTCAGGACATGGCAAAAGAGTGGCCCTCTAATTTACACTGCGTGGGTCAGCACTTCCTGTCATGCTAGCTACAGCTAATGAAATTTGATTTTCTGATGCAAAACAAAGTCAGTGATAATAAAATTCAGAGTAGAAAAAGGGCCTATAAAATCAGTTGTTTCTCTAAGTATTCTACAGAGAGTCACAAAATTTAACCTTGTCTGTGAATTCCAAAATCCTGACATTTTGTCCTCATGTCCCTGTACATTTCCATGCCTGAGTTTAAGCGCTTTTCTCCGGGTTCTCCCATGGCCATTCTCACCCTAGACCTCCCACATGCTTGAAACTAACAATGACTCGGGAATTTCCATTACATTTCTCTAAGTTAATAAGCTCCAATTCTGGGACTCCCTACCCATTCCTGGTTGGGAAAAGCTCTTGTTCGGAAGACTCAGCAATTCTTATGTGCCTCTCTACATTAAGTAGGGCTCTTAAACCACAGATATACAGTAAATATGTCATTCCTTTCTTCAGACAGGTCCCATGCTATCTTAATAACACAAAGCACACCCTCCATTTTTCCTGGACATCTAACTGGCCTGTGCCCCATACATACCAGTGCCCAATTCTAAAGGGTTCCAGCTCTGTGTACTCAATCCTCCATGATCCCATTGTCAAGCTAAATATTTGTCCCACAGTTGGGACCATGCAATGCATTGCAGAACTCACGCCTGTTACAAACCTCCACTGGTCTGTCTCTGCCTCCCCATCACATGCCTGGCTATAGTGCCAAGATGCCAGAACAGGTGTCCAAGCAGACCACAGGCATCTTCCTGTTTCTTCACAACCCAAGGGCAGATTTCCCCCTATACAGAGGACAGCCAGACTCCCACGTTCCCAACTCCCGAGTTCCTCCAAATACCATCATCCGTATCCACACAGCCTCTTCTCTTGATATTTCTTTGTAGAGCATTCAGTTAACTTCATCAGTGGATTTAAGACTTAAAATAACTACAACCCCATTATTCCAATTACCATGCAGAATGTGAAGTTTCATTTTGTTAAGCAGGATGAGGCAAAATAAAAACAAGACAAAGAAGAGAAAATCATAAACCAATTTCAAAACTAAATTGCAGCCACCTTTATGTGAGTGCAGCAGGTGGACAAGTGTTTTTGACCTGCTTGAACACATATCAGTGCAAAAAGGAAAAGCAGGCATTCAGAACTGTTCAAGACTCAGAACATAAGCAGGCAGTGTCACTGCGACCTTGAGATATCTAAGCTTCTCACCAAATTCGAGAAGGTAGGTAGTGTTCACACATTGCCAGGTTGGAAATGCATTTCTCTACCACTACTCCACTCAAGGGCCAAAGTGTGTGAACAGAGACAGAAACCAGGTGGCTTCGTGAAGAAGAGCTGCTCTAGTGGAGAGCTAGGCAGGGAGACAGAGGCAAGGCCAAGCAAGGCTTGTTCCTGCATCCACACGACAAATCATTCCAAAAATTCTCACATACAACAGAAGCAGAATGAAGCAAGGCATACTCAGAGCAATGGTTAATTTCTTGAAGGTCAGAAAAAGGAGTAGAGTCATGTCCAGAGTGACTTTGCTTAGGCTGCTGCCTTGTATGGAGTATACAGGATACGGTATTGAGCAAGCTGTTCTAGAAATGGAGCAGCTAATCTGGGAGAGGACCAAAGGAAGATTCTTTGAAATGAAGAAGGCTTGGCCTTGGACAGTAGTAATAAAAACAAACAAGTCGAAATAATTTACAGGCCACTGTGATATGCTAAGTTATTGCAAATGGAGCATCAAGAGGAGCAATGAATTGAAGGTGAATTATTAAAGTCTAGCTCTTGGAACTGACTATGCGTTTGATGCCATCACCTAATCCAGGAAATGTGAGAAGATGAGGAGGAGGACCACATTTTCCAGGGGCGAAAATAAATTCCATGTGGGAACTGTGCATTTATGCTTCCTGCCTGGTATCCTACCAGAGATATAAACTGAGAACTTGATTGGGCTCAGTGGAGGGGTCAGCAGTGGAAAATCAGATGACATAATGGATAGAAAATTCACTGGTGAACAAAGGGTTCTTAAACCACCAAGTGAAAGAAAAGCAGGTAAAAACATAGCAAAAATGGAGCCCAGGGCAGAGCAGTAGGAATGCAAATGCAGAAAGAGCAGATTTAGGAAAGGAGTCTGAGGACTGCTCAGACAGAGCCAGGAGAGAGCCAGCGGCAGTGGGAGCCTCGGCGCCCGCAAGGGACACAGTTTCACATGTAGGAGAGCTCAATGTGGTGCCACAGAGAAACCAGGGAGTAGAGAAAAAGCAAGAAATTTTCCACGGGATTTGGTGGTGAGCAAACCAATAGGAGTGATTTTCTGATGGCATTGCCAAAAGCTGAAGGAAGGAATCAGACTGCACTCCTCTCTTAAGCAGACGACTCGAGAGAGGGTGGCGCAGGCGTCCACCAGTTTCATTCGAGGAGAACTTCGTGAAAGCAGAGATAAGTATCATGTTTTACAAATAGAAACCGACAGTTTCTGTACCCAGATGACACATGAAATGTGTAAGGGTTAGGAAAGAAATTTATTCCATGTGCTGGTTTGGTTGTCATAAGAACTAAAATTCTTCTCTCACTTTTCCAAGGATCCGAAGCAACAGGCAGGAATACATGAACTCCCCTGCTTCTGTGGTTCTCTTCCATTTCTCTTGACAGATACAGTCTTAACTGTGGACCCTATTTCCATCATGGTATCCAAATGTATCTTCTGCTAGAGTCGATGAGACAAATATTCAACTTAAAAGCTTACAGACCTATCTAAGCAGCCAAATTGCTATTTTTCCTACATGGAGTTTAGGTCTATAAAGTGCATTTCACAACCATTACTGCCACCATATCTTTAGTTTACCTGCCAGTTCTAAAAACTGAGGGTCTTTTTGCACGATCCCAGTTCCTAGTGCCAAAGCGCTCACCGTACCTTCTCTCCAAGCTCTGATTGTGTTGAGATCATCGCCATTAAACTGTTTTGGTTTCTTATTCTGCCTGTGATGTCATATGTCTAGGTAAGGTGCTGGGATCAAGTTCTGTGTTAAATGATTGGTGTGTGAGTAAGGACTTTGGATTTTCCAGGCATCTTGAGTTATTTTTTGTATTATTAGCATTAAAGAGTTAAAGGCCAGACTCAGAAAATAGTGGGTCAAGAAAAGTCACATTTTCTATTGAATGTAGAAATGAGGCAAATATAAAATAAGACAAGAAGGTAGATATATATGATGATGATGATAATGGTGATGATAGTGGTAATGATGATAATGGTGATGATGATGGTGATGAAGGTGATGATGATGACAATGGTGATGATGGTGATGATGATGATAATGGTGATGGTGATGGTGATGGTGATGATGGTGAAGATGGTGATGATGGTGATGATTGATGGTGATGGTGATGGTGATGGTGATGATGGTGAAGATGGTGATAATGGTGATGATTGATGGTGATGGTGATGGTGATGATGGTGAAGATGATGATGATGATGATGGTGATGGTGATGGTGATGATAATGGTGATGATGACGGTGATGATGATGACGATGGTGATGATGGTGATGATGATGACGATGGTGATGGTGATGGTGATGGTGATGATGGTGATGATTGATGGTGATGGTGATGGTGATGGTGATATAGGGCATGGTGAACAACCCAGGAAAGAGACTCAGGAAACAGCAGAAATAATGAAATCTGCGGTGCCTCCGTTGACTTGCTCACTAGAAGTCGAGACAAAGTCATGCAGGATATCATATCTGGAAGAATAATCACTTGTCCTTGCTGAACCTTCATAAAATGGGAGAGAAATGTTTGTTTTCAATTTGGACATTTGGATGAAGAGCGCTATTGTACACTTGTGTTATCTTTAATGTACAGGAACGCATACCCGCTTACTTCAAGCATTCCAGTTGCCTGCATGAACATTTAATGTGGGTTTGTTGAAATCAGTGTCCATGTGCACTGTTAGCAGAAAACATCTCCACCAGGTCAGCCCAGCATAATTGACTCCTTTTATGCTCCACAGTGTCCTGGCAAGCAACCTGCGTACCACGCTGGGAGGACTTGACCTGCTGTGGGCCTTCTCCAAGGCCTGTAGTTCCTGGCAGCTTGTCCCTGTTGCTACATCTCTGTCCTTCGCACCCCATGGGGACGTTCTCTCTTGGTTCTGCTTGGGCAGGATGAACCTGGGAAGCAGTTGGATCATCTGACTCCCTTTTGTTGATATTCTTCCTGTCGCCCTCCCCTTTGGTCACTGAAATCGTTTGTTGCCATGGTGGCGAGTTCTTCTCTCTCTTCCTAGATAATTCAATCTGCAGTCTACTCTGGAGACTGTGTGCTAAGCTCAGACCACACTGAGCAGCTAGAAATAAATCTGCTAGCAATTACTGTGTCTCAAAACATGAGATGTGCTCTTCCCTAACAGGCTGGATCTTAGGCAAAAAGTTAATTAAGAACAAAAATGATGAAGTAATACTTTACTACTATGATATTTTAATTTTTACAGCATCTTCAACTAAGTAATTCAACCTCACACAAAATGTTAGAGCTCAACTTACATGATTTAATAAAAAAGATATTGATATCCAATGGCTAACACATTTACATTGTCTTACCAGAAGAAAAATGTAGTAATAAACAGCTAAGTGAGTAGATCATGATCTTTTTATAGAATACCTGCAACTCACACCAGGGAGCCTGTTTTGAAAGGATAACCTAATAAAAAATGGAGACAGAGCAAGTGGGCACTAATGTATATCAGTACCAAACGTAACCCAGTTACCCTGTCTGGGAGTCAGAAACTATTACACTCCAGAGAGACACATGGAGTTTCTATTTTCCAATTATAGTCTAGGTTTTTACAGAGATCAATAAACACAAATTTTATGGTCCTTTCTTAACATTTTTTCATATATATATATATATATATATATATATATATATATATATATATCTTTTAAATGCCATATATAACCTTTAAATGCCAGAGTGCTTTCCAGTGTATAAAAATGGTAACAAGAATAAAAATTATGAGAAAATGAAAAGCAGCAGTCCCACTCAAGATACTATGCACAGAGTTACATCTCTGTATTAAATTATCCCTGAACCTTTCTAATTAAATCACTAAATCTCATAATTAATTTCTACTTTCTGAAAACCTCTTTTCTTTTGTCTTTTTTTTAAAAGCAAATGTTGATTTCACATCATCATTTAGAAGGTTGGTCTTAGAATTTTGTGTGTATGGTTGCTGTGCAGGTTAAAATTTTAAGTATACTATAATGTAATTTCTCACAAATTCATCATGGCTAAAATTATTTTTTACTTTTTTTGTTTTCATTTTGGTAAAATATTACCCCCTGTAATAAACTTCGAAGAAAACTTCAAAGAACATCCAGAGTAATCTGCCTACCTGATACGCCACCATCCTCTAATATTTTAGAGCCTATTTCTTACAAACAAGGCCATTGTTCTATATTGCCACAGTGCGCAGCTCAAATTATGAAATTAAAATTTATAGAGTTCTACCATTAAGTGTTCAAATCTCATGCAAGTTTCTTCAATGGTGAAGATTGTGAAGATTTGTTTAGCAAAATATCCAATTCACGTCCACGTGTTGCACTGAATCTTTGTATTTCTTCAGTCTGCAGCATTTCCTCAGTCTTTCTTTAATTCCACCACCTTGACATCTGAGACCCTCAGCTGATGCTTTTGCAGGATTCATTCTGATTTGGAGCTGATGAGGTTGGGTTGTGGTTGTTGGGCAGCAGAATCACAGATGCCAAAACAGCAGTTTCTCTGCCTCTGTTCAAGAGCCATCCAGTTTCAATCTGCTCCATTGTCGAGGATGTTTATTTTGATGATTTAATTGAGACAATAAGAGCTGAACTTTTCCACTGATGAATTATGCTATACCCCTTTGTGATTAATTCATATTTTGTGCGGAAGTAGTTTGACACAATAAATATCCTAGTCCTCATCAAACATTCAATCTACTGTTCAATATATGTACTGACTCACTGTAAGAAAATTTTAATAAAGTACCACTCCTATCTTCCTGGAATTAACAGTGGGAAAAACAAACACATAAGCAAAAATCCAGCCAGAACATCTAAAAAGAGCTTTTGCTTGGCTTGGTTCAGTGCAGTCTCAATGCCAAATGACACGAAAACTGAGTTTCAGGATAATGCCTCAAAAAAACTAGCGAATGCACAGTGGATTTTAAATTTTTATAGTGATCCAGAATTTGGACATGCAATTGTGAGAGGTTACTTTTCCCTCGTAACACACTGACAATTCACAGTAATTGATTCATGTGCTGTCTCTGCCACCAGAGTTACTTTGGAGGACAGAAGTGGAGAAATACATTGAAAGGAGAAAATTTCACAACTCTCTTAGTTTACATGAAATTATTAGATCCAAGTGGCCATTGAGCTTTTGTTTAGTTTACGCTTGCTGTGTCAGAACATACTTCTACGCTGGCAAGCCAGATCTAAGCACATCCAGCGTGCTGGTCTCCGACAGGGGCGCCTGTGTGGAATGAGAAGCGAGCGCAGGACTCTGAGAGCCTACAAACCTGAGGCCTGCGACCAGCGCGACAGGGCAGCAGCAGGCCTGCCGTGAATAGAAGTAGCCATTATACACCCGTCAGACTTTATGAGACAGTTTAGATATAAACAGCAGGAGAAACAGCCAATTCCAGTCTTTCCAGTCTTCTCTTTTTCTCTCTGTAACTGTGTCTGAAACCCACGCCAATGACCACTGGGATTTGTAACACCCTTTGCCAGTAACAGGGGCCAGACGGTCATTAAACTGGATATAAACAAGACAGGAATTAAGAATGGGGAATGGGCTGTCTGGACCTCCTGAGAAACCATCTGGAGAAAACCCAGATTTCCCAGATGTAATCCTCAGCCTTGGAGTCCGGCTCAGCAACCGGGCCCTGAAATGAATGAAGGAAAGCCCACTGGGGGTGAGGGTGAGCAGGCACGGTGTGGAAGGTTCCCAGCACCCAGCAGAGAGGCTAGGACCTGTGCTTTGGGCTTTCCCACTCCTGTGCACTGAACACACGTTCACGCACTTCTCTCTCCTTGTTCTACCTGCATATCCATCCTCAAAGTTGATCAAACTCATTTTAGTAATCCATGTATCTTTTTTAAAAAATTATGAATTTTAATTTTGTGCCAGAACACTGAAAACATCTACCTAACAATTGCATAGTTTCTGTGACGTTTTTTTTAAATCACTCTCAGGATAGTCTGGAAACAGCTCTTGAGGCCTGTCTCCTCAATGCAGTCCTGAGACAGCATCTCTCTGGAGTCCCCCCAGCTTAGGGACAGTTGCTTCAGATCCCAGCCACCTAAGAGTCCAAGTCCACCACAGCGAAGACCATAGCACTGCTTCTGTGTAGTACTAAATGTGCAGGAGAATTCTGAAGTTAGTGACTTGAGGCTCAGAGACCTCACTTATATGGCTCCCTCCACAGCACTGAGCAGGCCCCAGCAATTCTGTATTGATGCTGTGTATGAGATATCTTCAATGAGATCCCCAAGTGGGAGAAGTTTCAAGCCTCAAAGAGCAGATAGAAGAATAAATCACAAATGTACGTGTATGTGTGTATATGTGTGTGCGCACACAAACATACTACTTATAGGTATAAACGCATATAGATGATGTATATGTGCATATATGTGTACATATATGTATGTGTGTCTGTATGTATACATATATAGATAGATAGATAGATTCTCCTGTTTTCTCTTAACTAATTTCCTTGTAGGGTGTGTAATCGATCATTCATTTGCTCATTCATTCAGATGATATCTAAACAATACTGACTTAGTACAAGTTGCCAGACTAAAATTTGTGGGCAAAAGAAGTCACATATTGGCCCATAAAGAGTTTGTACTTAACCAGGTGCAGTGGTGCATGCTTATAATCCTAGCAGCTCCGGAGGCTGAGGCAGGAGGATCACAAGTTCAAAGCCAGCCTCAGCCACTTCACCCCTAGGCAACTTAACCAGACTCTGTCTCAAAATAAAAAGTAAACAAACAAACAAACAAAAAAAGGTTGGGAGTGCGTCTCAGTGACTGAGTGAGTGCTCTTGGGTTTAATTCCTGGAATTAAAAACAAAGCAAAACAAATAAACAACTACAAAAATAAATAAATAAATAAATAAATAAAATGCACGTTAAAAAGTCTCATTTGAAAAAAAAAAAAAAAAAAGCTTGTATTTATGTCCTAGCAGGAAAGCGAGGCAGAAACATAAGAGTGTGACAAGTGAGAAGCTGCGTTTAGGACACAGAGCCCTCTGCGCCCAGCTCACGGGGAAGGAGAGCCGGAGCCCCCACTGTAAGAAGCCACAGCTCCTGGGAGCGCTTGGGGTTTGCTGAGTTTGTTGCTAAGGTGTCTTTTTGATCCAGCTGCCCCAATTCACTGGAGGTCACTGTGGACACGGCATAATGACAGGAAACATTTGGTAAACTAACATCATTTAAGCTTTAAAAAAAGTTATTATTCATAGCTCAATGCCACATTGTGTTTTGAAAACCTCATGACCCTTCTCCATCAAGCCGTGGGAAGTCATAAAATGCCACCCAAATCTAGCTTGTACTTCAAAGCTAAGGAGTGTGTGCTGTTGTCTTCATCCGGTCTCCAAATGCTTCTACGGCTGCCTGAAATCTAAGTGCACTGTAGGACACACTCTCCCCTGCGAATTTCTATTGAGTTCACAAATTGGAACTGAAACTAAAGCAATATGATATTAGACATTCAAAAAAATCTCGTGCAGTTTTACTAAAATTTAATTAACAATTGCTTTAAAATGCCATATCAGGATTTCATTCAATCACCTTGTGAATTTTAAATCTCTTCTAAAGTAAGTTATGAATGTTGCCTACATAGTAATAGCTCCTCTGCTGACATTAAGAAAAAATTATATTGAAAGCAAATACCAGGGACCGGAGCGGTGGACCAGCGGTTATGGTGCTTGCCTGGCACGCGTAAGGACGTGAGTTTGGACCCAAGCACCACATACACAACTAAGTGTCAGAGCAATGAAAGCCACACAAAAAACTAAATAAAAAATTGATTCTCTTGTTTTCTCTCTCTCACTGGCCCTCTTTCTAAAAAAAAACAAAAAGTAAATACAAGAAATGTAGACAATTCTTAAAACAACATACGGAATTCAGTTTGTTTTTAAAGTGCCTCGGTTGTCTACATAAAATTTCCTGTACTTTGTGACCTTGATTATCTGAAGAGCAATAAGCTTCATTCCTAACAGGCTTATTCCATAGCAGAGGAATCATTTTGGCTAAATTTTTATTTAAGAATTATAAAATTGATGCCTTAGATGTGAGAGGTAATTGCCTACATCTGGGCTCACAGTGACCGTGAATGATAAACACACAAACACAAATTATAACGCTCCAAGAAAGTGCCATGTCACAAATTGTGTGATCACAGCACACTGAGGTTAGCACTGTTTTCTCTACCATAGACTAAGGGCTTCCCCCAAAAGGAAGCAGTGACTTTTGTCTTTTAAGAAGAGGTAGAGCTTCGGGTAAAAGACAGAGGTTTCTTAGGCCCAGAACCAGCTTACAACATAGCCAGAAGCCACAACAAAGACTCAGGCTCAGAGGACAAGAGCAATCCTGTAGAAAGGCAGAATCTGCTGCTGAAGTTGGGGTAGAGCCCAGCCGCACTGCAGAGGGCACAGCTCAATCCTGGGGCAGCAGAGAGCTGAGGGATATGGAAAGTCTGGGGATGTCACAATCAGATTTTCAACATGCTGAGTCTTGAAGCACTCCAAGCAAAATGGAAATTTATTTCTAAACTGATACGTTGATTTCTTGCTTTCTCACACTTCCCTGTCTTTTTGTCCCGTCTGCTCACTGTATCTGGAATACAAGAAAGGCAATTGGGAGGAAGGAAGGAGAGAGAAACAGGGTTAGTAGAAAGGAGGAGAGATGTTACAATGTACCTGCCATTCAGCAGGCGAGCATTTGTTCTAAAGAGGTCACCGGATACAGGAACATGTAGAAACGTTGCTGAGTGCCAGGAGCAGTGGCCTAGACTTATAATGCCCACTGTCAGCAGGAGGAGTGCAGATTTGAGGCCAGCCTGGGCAACTTAGCCAGACCCTGGCTCAAAACGAGATAAAAAGGGCCGAGATGTAGCTTAGTGGCACAGCCCTTGCCTAGCATTCTCAAGGCCCAAAGATTGATCCCAGCAGCATGACAGTTACAGAAAAGAAAGGAAAGAAGAAGGAAAAGAAGGGAGGGGGAAGGAGAAGAAAGGACAACTGCTGATCATGTCAGTGGTACCAATCAATGAGAAACGACCTAAATGCCTAAGAACAAAAGACCACTAAGACAAATTATGATGAAGGCAAATAATAAAGTACTTTTCACATATTAGTAGAATTTGTACATTTATACGTGTTGGCATGAAAATCAATACAAAAGCGTTGAAGGGAAAAAGGAATAGTAAACCCAGTGCATATCCTGTGTTCCTGTGTCAATCAAAGGCCAGTGCCGCCCTGGCGGATCACCAGGAGCTCCTTAGTAGAAATCGACCGGCTCTGGAGGCTCAGAGTCCTGAACCAAGGTGGTGGGGAAGAAGTGGCTCTGTGCCGCTGTCACCTGGTGCCGCAGGCTGCTTTGGCCTGTGGTCAAATCACTCCAGTCTCTGCCTCCATCTTCACAAGTCCTTGTCTTTGTGGGTTTTTTCTTGTGTGTCACTTATGAAGACATGTGCCATGGGATTTAGGGTTCAACCAGTCCAATCTCATCTCAAAATCCCTAATCTAATTCTATCTGTAGAAACCCTTTTACCAAATAAGTTCACGCTAACAGCTTCAGAAGATTTGGACATGGAGATCTTAGTGAGAGCCACCCTCTGATCACTGCAAGCAGCTTTTTGTGTGTTTCAATGCAGACATTATCTGAAAGATTATGCAAGAAATTGCTAAGGTTTTATTTGGTTTTCTTCCAAAGAAAGAGGATACTTCATCCTTTACATAGGAAAGGAAGATAATTTTCTTTGTATCCATTTATTTATTGTTTGAATTTATTTATTTATTGTATCTACCTACCTATTAATTTATTGTTTACAAAACATGAATGATCATATTTCACATTTTCAGTGAAATGAAATGGAACCTAAAAAATGATTGAAAAAATATTTGACTGGAAAGTCAAACATTTAATAGAACAACTTGAAGTTATATTTTGAAAACACCTTGTATTGCATGGACTAAGGAAACGTGGCCACAGAGCGTTGTGAAGGTTGTCACATCCTGAGAGAAGCATAAGCTAGCTATGTTGGTTTCACTTAATAACTAAACCTTTATTACGGGAAAAGAGCAGAAACGCTGATTCCAGAGGAACTTATTCAAATCCAGGCCACACAAACTCTAAGCATCAAAACATTAATGTCCCTGTGTCACAGGGGTGTGTGGTCATTTTCCTCCCAGGCTCTCCCCAGGCTGAGGCAAGGCCTGACTTCTGACGGGTTGCAGCAGCCACACTGTGGCGCTACTGTGACCATGGACACAGACAGGTTTCTCCTGAGCAGCGGAAGGAGCCTGCAGTGCGGTCTGGGTAGTGACAGTGAATTGAAATTGGCTGTAATGGGCTAGTCCTTGGATGCTTGGGACATTTGAGAATTCCCAGAAGTGATCAATGTCATTTTCTCAAGGATAGGAAAACTTTTAAGAGTAACAAAGATAACAAATTTTCATGATTAAATATATTGTCATGTAGTGACGTTTTCCTAAAATAGTCCTTAAAATATTTTATTTCTGCATATGCATGTAATTTATATATATATATACGTGTGTGTGTGTGTGTGTGTACATATCCTTAATCATATCTACAATTTCATATTGTATCCTTAGAAGAGAAAGTTTTCCACTGTCAACTGATTTTTTGTTTTATTGTGATTCCTTTCAGGCTCTGGTCTTACGTTTATTTGTATTTAAACTATTGCCAAAGGGTTAGAAACGCAGAGGGAAGTCCCTCTTCTGAAGGAAGGTCTGTTTAACTAAGGACCTTAGCACCAAGTGGCAGGGCACCGTCGCAGGCTCAGCTGCGGCTCCGCCCCAGCCCAGTGCCTGTGCTATTGCACCTCTGCAGTAGGTGCAGGAGACAGGGCTGTGAGATTGACAGTTCCGCAGATGGGGAGGCCAAAGACGTCTGAGCAGACTACACTTAATGTCACTCCAGTCACAGTAAATGGAATCACCAAGGGTCCCTGACCACGGCAAACCTAAGGGGCACTTTGCCTTACAAATCATGAATACTTTTTGTTCTTAACTTCACCGCAATGACACGGATACAGCAAAAGAATAACGTGCAAAACATAAAAGTCATTAAGAAACCGAAGCACGCTGAGCTCAGGAAGAATCCGTGGTTTTGTTTCACTGTCCTCGAGGGGGCTAAATCAGCAGCTTTCATTCTCACAGGAACCTGTGTAGCTTTTCCCAGCACTGAGCACATCTAAGAATGGAAAGGGCATGTGGAGGAGCAATCGCACGTTCCCGCCGTAGCACTGAAGAGGTGGTTGTGAGCGCACCCCTCCGGCCCTGGGCGACCTCCCCAGATCCCTGCCTGCCCTTCCTGCCCTGTTACCGCAATTGCTGCCTTCAGCCTCCAGTTTCTCCCAGTTGGATGTTTGTCTAAGCATTTTGTATCCTGGAAGCAGCCTTGATTTTTAAGCTCGAAGAATAAACACTGCTGCAAGCAGCTCTCCTTCCCAGCGCGAATCCTCGGGCTCAGTCTGGCCTCCAGCCTCCCTGTGACGGAGAACAGCACAGGGCTGGTGCTGAAATTGTGTCAGTGACAGAGAGATGACTTGTGTCCCACTTCTCCCCTCTTCCCTCACCTCCACTCTTTACCATCGGTCTCTACTCTTCCCAGGTTGACTGGAGATCTCAGGGCAGTAAGTTAATGTGGGTGACCTTGAAGCTGCTCCCAGTGGGGCCTCACTGTTGATCCCCTGGGATCTGTGAATCTGACTTCTAAAAACTAAACTGCCTTTCTCAGTCACACTGACTCCATATGGTCAAGTTTCTTTAGAGAATTTTTATACTTATTTGATATTATTAAGATGTTGGATAAGTTCTTGGAAATTATGAAGATTTTTGGGGTGAATCCTATGGTTTTCATCAATAATAGGAACACTGATTTCAGGTTAGTTTAAGACATCTATTTATATCTATCTATCTCTATATAAAGATAGCTAACTGGAGAAGCAGATGAATGCTATAAGTTATGATTTTTTTCCCCTTAAAAACATCTAGTTTTGTGGGAAATGGTTGGCGTTTCCTCTTATAAACAGTAGCAAGTACTTGTGAAGGACAAATATTGTGGGATAGGATATTTGTCCTTTGTGTAGGGTTCTTGGTGTATTGTTCAAGTTAGCGCATGAGAGAGGGCACTTCATCTTGGCAGTGAATTTTCTGAAATCTGTTAGCCTCTCATTAGAGGACGGGATAGCAGAGAGGAAGAAGGGAAAGGGCTTTCTGCCTATTGGCAGGATGTGCCCAAATCAACTCAGAAATGGGATTTTTTTTAAATCTACTCATGTCCCAAACTCCACACCACAGTTCTGATGTAAACCTCCCACCCTTTGAAAGCCATGATGTCAATGATTCACTGCCAAGAATATGCATTTCATTTTTCAAGTGTGCTGAGATGGTCGAAAGTTTGAGAACCACCAGTAAAATCAGAAAAGACAGTCAGGCCAGCTTTTTAACAATTGATGAATAAAACATTCAGTTACTCCTTTTCTCTGTCCTCACAGTTGCTTGTGGCAAACTTTGCATTCCTCGGGAACTGTGAATATTTTCAGTATCCTGCTCGGAATTGCTAGCTCTAATCTCCTGTCTTCTCAGTGGCGTGGCCCCCTCTCATCGCAGAGGGTTCATTCATTCACCCCAGCTCTCCATTTCAGGAATCTGGGGACAGTGTGTGTGTGTCGTGGCCCATGCTTAGTCCAGCCACTGATCCATCATTGACTTGCAGTGAAAGATGTTTCTTGGAGGATGGGGAAAATTTTTTTGTGATTAATTTTGAGATTCTTCTATCATATAATAATACCTTTATGAAGAAATTTGGTTACTCTGGCTAGGCGGGCAACTGAACCTAAAGTTTCCTAAATATAGACCTCAGCAGGTGATAGCCTTCAAGTGGAGCAGTGTTGAAATGATACTTAACGGATATTTTAGCACTAATAATAAATACATATAAAAGATCTTAAAATATATATAATTAGCAAATAAGCTGATATAATAAAAAGCCTATTCCTTAGAAGTACTTATTAAGAGATTCCCAAGTCATGTAAGGTTTTTTCTCAAATTGAAGCTGTTGTTTTTGTAGAAATGCAAACACTAAAGCTATAACTCTTATCTATTGGAGTTCACCTGCTAATGCTTTTAAATAGTCTAGGCTATTTCTTTCTGAAAAGTTTGGGGTTCTATGGCAGCTATGTTAAGCTTTGTCTTGAGTGAGCCTCCAGGGACCGTGTTCAGGGCAGCCACCCAGAGCCCTGTGCCAGGGCCAGGAGGAGCTGCCCTGTCATCAGAGTGCAGTAAACAAGAACTCTCAATTGCAGTTGTGCAAACACACCCAGGATGAATGGCTCACACTCTGTTTGCCTTTCCCCGGCCCACAGGCGGGTCGAGTGACCCCTCGGACCACCTACTCTGGGTCCTGCCACACACGACAAAGGAGGACTTTTTATATTTTGTTTCCCCCAAATTCCAAGACCTGATTTTCATCACTTAAAGTTACAGAAAAGCAAAGAATGGCAAACAATTAATGGGTCAAAAGGAAGGAATTAAGAAAAGAATCCCATCCCCCTCACAGGTGCTGTTTAGTGCAACGATTGTCGTGGTGCTTTTTCTAATGCTTTTAATTTTTCCTGTACAGTGTATCTCCCCCCCGCCCCATGAAGTGCTGCAGTCGGTGTGGGTATCCATGGTTTGGGATTCTCAGCAACTCAGCACTTCAACAGGAGCAGAGTTGAATGTACCTCTATGCCTTCAGCACCACCATTCTCCGCATTTTTAGTGATGTTTTCTGAAAAGCAAATTGAATATTTGAACTGAAAATGGTGGGTCTCTAACTGTCCTTTTGGTTTACCAGATTCTTTCTTTTTCACAGAAATCCACTTTCCTTTCTTTTCTGTAAAAGGAAGACAACTTGAGTTTTAATTTCTGCTTTGTTTAAATGCTCAAGTTTAAGCCCAAAATGGCCCACTTTCATTTAAGGACATATACTTGAATGTTTAGAGCAACACATGTTAGAACATTGTAATTGGATTAATAATGGAAGGACTGCATTTGTTGGTCCTCTGAATTTTTTTCCAGCTTGCTGAATGTTGAGTGTCTGCTACATTGTCCAGGTATTTCCAGATGCCTTATCTCTTTTATAACTATGAGGTAATCGTCTTAAGCAAGTTTTTATATCAATGTTTCCAAAAGGCATTTTCTCTCTCTTTAAAATTAGGGAATCAGCAGTAATTTGGTTCCTTTTGCAAAGCTCTGTAAGGACTCCTAGATTTCCTCCAAAGGAAGGTAGTACTAAATGTGATAATGAGAGTTTCCACAGGGAAGGAGAGGTGTCAAAAGGAAAAATAGCATCAAGGAGAAATTTCTCTAGACCAAAAAAAGGTGTCCTTTTGCCGATCTTAAGTGGGTTACCCTTTAACAGCTCATTTTCTTCAAAGCATTTTTATTAGACTTTTTTCCAGGTTATACACTAGGAAAGAAAAATAATAATAAAACCATATTCTCTGCATTGCAAAAATCAAATGGTTGCCATTCTCGTCCCCCTTTCAGTAATTAACCAAACAATAAACAGCTTTTGTTTTCTACCATAGAGAAAATGTGGCTCTTAAGGAACTCTGGAAAGGTAGTGTTTACAAAATGCCACATGCCAACTAAGATGGGAATGGTGTGTTGAAAGAGAAAGAGTCCAAGCCACCAAATTAGGGTGTGCCTGAGCATGTTCCCCTCCTAGAGGAATGTGACAGGAGCTCGCTCACAGACATCACTAGGCAGCAGGAACAGATGCTAAACAAGAAAAATGGAGTCGGCGGGAAAGCAGAATAGAGCGAGCAAGCCAGGCAAGAAAGAAACAAAGAACATGAAGGTAAATGCATGCAATACTGAACATTAAAAGCAGAAAAATATTTAACAATAGCACAAATGTTTGAAATTTACATTTTTCGTACAACTCAATATTTCATTTTATGGAAGAAAAACATCAGTGAGTATATAAAGGAATGGATTATTCAAAATGTTTTGAAATTACCAATTTTATTCCATTATAAAAGAATGTCAGAAACTAATTTAAGGGAAAAAGGGGCCAAATTGTTCTTTGAGTCTCCCATACATAGTCTATACTAAATATGTAAATTGTTACATCTATGGAAATTTATTTAAATATATGTATGTAAATTAATTCTTCATGCTAGGTAAATGATAGTATGGAAGTATATGGATGTTAATAAAATATCTTGGGGCTGGAGCGGTAGCTCAGTGGTTTCGGCGCTTGCCTGGCAAGCACTAGGACCTGGGTTCAAACCCCAGCACCACCTACACAACTAAAGTGTTGGAGCAACTAAGGCCATGTGAAAAACTCAATAAAGTTGTTTCTATTTAAAAAAAAAAAATTAAAAAAAATCTTAAATCATGTATTATTTAATCATATATTAAAAATAATGACTATCAAAAAAGACAATTAATAAAATAATTTGGGGGCAGAGGTGATCTAGTAAGTGCAATTCTAAATTAAATCAAGCCATCTGTGCAAGCAATAATTAATCTTATCTCTTTTCCACTATTAAATAACACATGCCCATTTAAAAAATTAGAGTACATCAGAAACATTTTAAAACTTTCAAAATCATTACCCAAAGAAAATGACTCATGAAAATATGCCTGATTTTCCAGTCTCTTATAAACACAGATCATCATTGCTCTTGTTTTTGTCTTTATTCTTGTGCTTTTTTATCTGCTTGTAAGAATTCATAACTACTCTTTTTTTCTACTACGACTTTTTTTTTCAAGAGAGAGGGTTAGTGAAAGAAAGAGAGAGAGAGAGAGAATCAATTTTATTTAGTTTTTCATGTGGCTTTTGTTGCTTTGAGACTTTGTTGAGTTCATGGTGCTGGGGTTTGGACTCAGGTCCTCACACATGCCAGACAAGCACCATAACCACTGGCCACCGCTCCATCGCTCAACTACAACTTTTTGTAAACATTATATTCTCATATGAATGAGCAAATAAAACACTTTTACTGGCAATATAATCATGCCATGTAAGTAGAGCATGCTGTTCTTATTCTCCTGATACTAAATTCACTTCTGCTTCTTTAGTATAAGACTCTGTGACATAGCAAAATTAATGTTCATAACAGCTCAATTTACAGTAGCTAAATCATGGTATCAACCAAGATGCCCATCACTGGATGAATGGATCCAAAAGCTGTGGTTCATATATACAGTGGAGTTCCACTCAGCCTTTGAAGGTAAATGGATGGCAGTGGAAGAAATTATGCTGAGTGAAAATAGCCAGACCCACAGATGAAGGGAACAATGTTTTCCCTCATTTGTGGAGGCTAGAGCAACACCCAGGCTTGGGTGAAAAGAAATCAGGCTATTTTACTAGACCCACGAAAGCTGAAGCAACACATAATCTAGGGCAACTATAGATATGGAAGGGGTCAGGGGAGGACAAAGGGGAGAGGCATGGAGGAGGAGTGAAAGAAGGGTTATTGGGAGGGATCTAGAGAGACAATCAACAATGTAGCATACTCTTTACCCCTGGAGAAGCCAAATGATACTTATGCAATCATTTAATATTGTTGTAGAGGAGAAATATAGAAGACTCAAGAGACTAGAGTGTGGGAGATGTGAGGATAACTCTGGATTTAAATCAAACACATATTATATTGTTGCTTTATAGACATTTATATTTGTACAACAACTCAACTCCTTAATTAAAAAAAAAAGACTGTTTGGAAAATGCAAGGAGAAAAACACTTTGGATATGTGGTACTATGTGACCAGAAGCAAAATTTAAAAATTTTTTTTCATTAAAAAGTTGAGTTGTTATACAATTACAAATGTGTATAAACTAAGAATATAATATTCATTTGATTTTAAACCAGAGTTATCCCTGCAAAACCCACACTCCAGTCTTTTGATTCTTCTATATTTCACTCCTACAACAGATACAAATATATATTTGTATATATATGGTTGCAAATTTTCCACAATTAAGCTATTTTATAAGTGTTATTCTTGTGGGGGGAGTAAAGAGTATGCTACATTGCTGATTGTCTCCCTAGATACCACTCTATAGTCCCTCCCTCTCCCCTGCATCCCTGCCTCTCCCCACCCTTCTGTCCCCCATACATCTATGGTTCTCCTAGGTTATGTGTTGCTATGCCTTTGCTGGTTCTAATATATTCGTTTGACTACCTTTCACCAAACCTGGGTATTGCTCTGGCCTCCCCAAATAAGGGAAAACATTTGACGCTTGAGATATATATATAGGATCTGTATATCCAATGAGGGGCATCTGGATTGATTCCATAATTTAGCTATTGTAATTGAGCTGGTATGAACATTCATTTGCTGTGTTGCTACAATATGCTGATTCTAACTCCTCTGGGAAAATATGAAGAAGAGGGTTATCTGGGTCATATGGTGGATCCAAACTTAATTTTTTTTAAGGAAGAGGGACAGTGAGAGAGAGAGAGAGAGAGAAAGAGAGAATCTCTCTTACTTAGTTTTTCACGTGGCTTTCATTGCTCTGACACTTCGCTGTGTACATGGTGCTGGGGTTTGAACTCATGTCCTTGTGCTTGCCATGCAAGCACTTTAACTGCTGAGCCACTGCTCCAACCCCCAACCTTAATTTTTTGAGGAGTCTCCACACCGTTTTCCAGAGGGGCTGTACCAGTTTGCAGTTCCACCAGCAGTGATCTAGTGTTTCTGTGATGACTGGGTTGTGGGGAGATAGAAACAAATACATGTGTATATTTGCATGGTTTATATTACCATAATGGTTGTGAGATAGTGCTCAGTGGATATTAAATCAGTAATATATATTTTATATTAAGCATGTCATGTAAGAAGAGTATTTATACATAAAGCACACATGCAAATAACATCACTGTCATTATCTGAGGTCACTGTCAATGGGTGCCTGGAGAAGAGCATGGGAGGTTGATTGTGAGGTCCTTAAACACACAGAAAGGTCATGTAGAGCACTTGCACTTGAGTAGTCAAGGGAAGACTTAAAGAAATATCTGGATAAGAATCTGGACCCCAGCTAACCCATGTAGGTCCCACACATGGACCCCAGGCCTTAGCTCTGGGCCTGACAGGCACCCTCAGGACACCCATGCTCAGGACCCCAGCTGGAGCCAATGCACACAGCCTGCAAGCAAGGAGCCCAGGCCTCAGGTCCAGGGCAGGCAGACACACATAGGACCCCTGCACCCAGGATGCCAGGTGGAGCAGACCATGCAGCCTCCATGGTGGGGCCCAGGACTCAGGTCTGGGCCCAGCAGGCACACTCAAGAAACCCATGCCCAGGACACCCATCTGGCCACCATGCACAGACCCCAGTCCTCTGGTCCACGGCCAGAAGTGCACCTAGGACCCACCCTGGAGGACCCCTCCTGTAGCCACTAAGCTGCAGCCCATATCTGCCAGATCCAATATATTAGGCCCATACCCACTGACAATGATCCCAGATCCCATTGTGGGGCACAGGAGACCTGTTCTGGCCAGCCCTGAGACCCTAGAACCCAAATATCTCCAATCTAAACAACTCCATAAATCAAATGGACTCACCCCAAATTGGCTGAGAACTGAGTATACCTTCTTCTTAGCAGCACATAAATCCTTCTCCAAAATAGACCATATTCTAGTTCACAAAGGAAATCTCAGCAAATATAAATATAAATACATAAATATAAATAACAAGATATCATTCCATGTATCCTATGAGAGCTAGCAAATAATAGCAAAAGTCATAACAGAAAATACACATATTTGTGGAGATAGAATGATACCCTATACAGGGAAGAATGGATCCAAGAAGACTTGAGAGCAGAAATCCAGAAATTCTTGGAAGAGAATAAGAATGAAGACACAACATACTGAAACCTTTGGGACAGCATGAAGCACTCTTAAGGGGAAAATTTATAGCTCTGACTGCCTATATTAAAAATCAGAAAAGGCTTTGAATAAATAAGCTTATTCACCACCTCAAATGCCTACAAAAGGAAGAACAATCTAAGCCCAAAGTCAGCAGAAGTCAGGAAATAATCAAGATAAGAGCTGAAATCAATGAAATTGAGAAAAAAATAATAATAAAAATAATTGATGATACAAACACGAGTTCTTCAAAAAAAATAAATAAATCAATAGACCAATAGCTAATCTCATTAAATGAAAGAAGGGATTGAAGCAAATTAAAAAATTACCAACAAATGTAGTGGTCACCACTGATCACATGGAAATCAAATGGATTATCAGAATATATTTTGAAAAACTATCCTCTAAATTAGATAATCTGGAAGACATGGACAATTTTCTAGGCACATACAATATCTCCAAATTGACACGGGTTGATACTGAAATCCTAAACAGTCCAATAACAGTCACTTGAAACCCATATGGCAATTAAAATCCTTCCAAAGAACAATAGCCCAGGATGTCCCACTGAATTTTACCACACCTATGAGGAGGAGCTAACTCTTTAACTTATTAAACTATTCCAAGGAATTGAAAATGAGAGAATTCTTCCAAATGCTTTTTATGAGGTAAACATAACTCTGATACCAAAACTCAACAAAGACACATCAAAAAAAAAAAGAAAAGAAAAAAAACCAGTGAGACAGTTTTAGGAGAGATAATAAAATGGTTTATCTAGCCATTATCTAGTCAGAACCCTGGGCCTCATTCAACCACACCTAGAAGTTAGACAGTGAAGAGCTTTTTATGGGTACGATCAGGGCCTTCATATGCAAATGACCAGGAGGCTTACATGTGGGAGCAACTCTTTTGTGTGTGGGGAGGACTAAGAAGTGGGGGTGGACACAGAGGGGAACTTGGAAAGAATTGCTAGCTGTTTTGCATAGATCTTAACCAATGACTTTGGTGCTTAGTTTCAATGCCTGCTTGGCATAGGTTTCAACCAATGATGTAGATGCATTTCTCAATGTCTGCTTTGCATGAATGTTACTTATGCTCATACCCCAAATCAATATAACCCCTGGCCTGACCTCCATTAGTCTGTGTCCTGCTTCCAGGAACCCCTCCATCTTGTGGAGTCTCTGCTCTCCTTATTTAAATAAATCCTATCCCTTTTTGCTCCTCCTGCCGTGATTGTCCATGGATTTTATTCTTCAAATTTGTGAGACAAGAACCCAGAAGATTGGCATCAAATTCCCGGGGTGAATTTCCACCACACCAAGAGCTGCAACACCCAGATTTTAGCTGGAGAGCTGCTAACACTATTTCAGCTACAGACACCTGCAGCCAGTCCAAATTCCCAATTTTAACTGGGAATGGCTGCAAACACTAGAAGTGGGCTGTTTTGGTCGCAGGAATCTCTAGTCTGCCCAGACTCCATTTGCCAAGGGGAGCAGAGAATCTGGCCTCATCTCAAAATCCCCACATCACTAGCACTCGGGAAAATGGCAGATGCAAGCAAGTCATGCCCAGAGCACTCTCCCTGAACTGAAAGAAGAAATGCCCCAAAAGTCACCTTCTGTTAAGGTGGGTATTTTGGAAAAGTTTCACTGAACACGGCATGGGTCAGTGGGAGATCAGTGACTTGGAGACTTAGGTGTAGCAACTGGATTAGAGGAATTGATTCAGACCCAGGCATTTGCCAGGGACCACCCTCTCCTCTCAACCAAAACAGTAGCAGGGGAGATGCTGATGGACTCAATCTGATCCCTTAGGCAGAGACCAGCTGTGCCTAGAAAAGCTGCTGGGTTGAAAGCAGGTCCTCTCACATCTCTGCTGCACGGAGGGGCAGATTCTCCCTCTCACTTCTGAGGAGTTCAGACTGTAGCAATTTCAGAGGAACATGGGGAATCTAAGGCAGTTTTCCCCACAGCACTGCTAGGAGCCTATACTAGCTGTGAATGGGCTGAAAGTAACCAGGAGCGACGCTCTGTGCTTAAACTGTGGCAGTTCTGTAGCATTTCTGCTCTGGAGGAGATCACATTGCCCTCCTTCCAGCCCTGCATGGCTCAGTCTGCAGCCATTTTGAGCATCCTGGCAAGGCAGTAGCAACTTTCAAGCCAAATTCGGCCTGAAAGGAGAGGAGAGCCGAGCCAGTGCAGCATGGAAAATAGTTAAACCAGAGATGATTGGACCTGGGAGGGAAGCAGCTGCCTGAGGGCATAACCCCTCCTCTGTCCCTCCCAAGTAGCCTCCAGACTCTGGGACAACATTCCAAGATAACTGGTCAGACTTTCCTGGTCATCAGTAGGGCTGTCCATGCATCAGAATTTGAATTTTTTATGTGTGTGTATTTGTCAGTGTTGCTGTGGACCTGTCTTCGTTCTTCCTACTTACTTTTTTACCTTTCCCTTGAACACTTGCCTTAATGTAAATATTAGTCCTTACCACACCACCTGAGGCCAGAGCTGCTAAGTCCACTGGTAGTCTTCTTCTCTGCTCCCCACAGCTTTCCTATTCTCGAGCACTATTCTAACACTTACCCATCCCCAATGTAATTCCCCCCAGTCTCTCCTGCTTTCTCTCCTTTTTAAAAAAATGTTTTTTTAATTTTAATTTTTATTTTTGGTAACCAGAATATTCTTAGAGTTAATCTATACTTGCATTGCTCTGTCTTCATAATTACAAGACTGTCTCCCTTCCTACTCAGTTCTTTACTCTCAGAAGCCTGTAAGCTTAAAGTTAACTTGCTCCACCTGGAGATAGTTGCTAATCATATCTTTCCATCCTTAGGTGATAACTAATAGTGCATCCACTACAAAAAGAATTCCATATTGTCTATTCATCCTTATTGAGGGCCTTAATGAAAATTGGATGTGAATTCCAAATTTGATAATATTTGGTTGCTTTTACTCCAGTTATAGTCTGATGGCTTGTAGTGTTATAAACAAATAGTTACTAATCCTACCATTCCACTCATAGGTGGTAATTAGCATGATAACAATTTCAGAAGGAACAAGGTAACTAGGTCTATGCTGTTTATTGTACTCATTGGCTGCTTATAATGAATCTTTTGCCTTAACTTGGGAGGTACCAAAAATTGCAAAGGCCAATAAATATCCATAGCTTGGGGAGCCTGCTATTAATCTCAGCTTCCCAAATTGGACCTAGCCTGTTACTGAAGAGACAAAACCCACAACTCATCAACACCCCCAAAGTAAAATAACCAAAGAAGGCTCACATGCTCTCCTCCCAGCCCTGAAAAGGAAGAAAAATGGAAGCAAATCTCTTCCTGAAACCCACAATTCCCTAGCCAAGGAGTCCATGGATAATGTCTTGTAGGAAAACCTAGAAAATGTATCAACAATATGATTACAAAAAAAATTAAAGAATTAAGACTTAAGGAAGTAAATAGTTGAAATTTCACGTAAGCTGAGGGAACCATAACAATGAAGATGGGGAGGAGAAGGGAGTGAGTCAGGGTGGGGAGGTAGAAATGAAAGGGAACACTTAACTCCCATGGAAGCCTAATTATATGTAGGCAGGCAGAGAAACACCAAAATATCAAAAATTAATATACGTGTATATGCTCATTTCCAGTGATAGCATGGGGGTATTACAGAGGAGGCATGAGATCAGGGATGGATGAAGGAGGGAGATCCTTAAAGATCAGTCTTAACTTACTATGTCAATATCTGTGTCAATATCTATGTATGCATGAATATGTAATAATGATTTCCTCCAATATGTAAGACTATGCTGAACAAATTTAAAAAAGAAAAAACTACAGACCAATATCTCTGAGGAACATTGACACAAAAATCCCTAATAAAGTTCTAGCAAACTGCATTCAAAAACACATCAAATGGGTGGAATGGGACTCAGTAATTTGTGTGCTTGACTGGCATGCGCAAAAACCTGGGTTCAAACCCAAGCACCTCATACACAACTAAATGTCAGAGAAACAAAGGCTAGATGAAAAAATAAAATTGTCTCCAAAACACATCAAGAAGATAATTCATCATAATCAAATGGGCTTCATTCCAGGTATGCAAGTCTGGTTAAACATATGCAAATCAATAAATGTGATTCATCACTTAAACAGACTTAAGGACAAAACCATCATCATCTGAATTGACGTACCCATTTATGATCGAAACTCTGGAGAAGATAGGGATCAAAGAAACATATCTTAACTATGTAAAGGCCATATACGACAAACACACAGCTAGTATAATACTAAGTGGAGAAAAGCTGAAAGCATTTACACCAAACTTGGGAATAAGACAAGGTTGCCTGTATCACCACTTTTATTCAATATAGTCCTTGGGACCCTAGACAGAGCAATCAGGAAAGAGAAGAAAATCAAAGGAATAAGAATAGGAAGAGAAAAAGTCAAACTCTCCCCTTTTTCTGATGACTTGATGGTATTTCTGGAACACCCAAAAATCACCACAAGAAAACTCCTTTAGCTTACAAATACATTTAGCAAAGTGGCAGACTACAAGACCATCACCCAAAAATCAATAGCTTTCATATAAGTTAACAAGAACAGGGCAAAAGAAGAAATCGGGAAATCAGTCCCACTCAATATCCTCAAAAAGAATAAAATATTTGGGAATTAATCTAACAAGGGAAGTTAAAAACCTCTACAATGAAAATTATCAAATATTGAAGACATAAATTAGAGACCTGAGAAGATGGAAAGACGTTCCATGTTCTTGGTTAGGCAGAATTAATCTATTTAAAATGGCCATTCTTTCAAAAGCACTATACAGATTCAATGCAATCCCCATAAAGATACCAATGCCATTCTTTACAGATACAGAACAAGCAATTCTCACATTCATTTGGAACAATAAAACAAGAATAGCTAAAACATTGCTAAACAAGGAAGAGAAAATAGGTGGTTTCTCAATACCAGATGTGAAATTATATTATAGAGCTGTTGTAACAAAATGAGCATGGTACTGGTATCAAAATAGGTATGAAGACCAACAGAATAGAATAGAAGACCAATGCAAATGAGTAGCAGATTTTGAGACAAACCCACTAATCTGTAAGCATCTGATATTTGACAAAGACAATCAAAATATAACATGGAGGAGAGACAGCTTATTCAACAAATGGTGTTGAACAAACTGGACAGCCATGTGCAGGAAGTTGAAATTAGATCCTTATTTCTCACCTTGCACAACAATCAAAACAAAATGGATCAAGGAGCTAGGAATTCAACCAGGTACCATACAATTGTTAGAAGAAAAATCAGAAACAACACTCCAGCATTTAGGAGATATAAACACACACACACACACACACACACACACACACACACACACATAATGAGTTTTGGATCCATTCATCCAGTGAGGGGCATCTGTGTTGCTTCCACAATTTAGCTAATGTAAATTGAGCTGCTATGAACATAGATTTTGCTGTGTCACTGTAATGTGCTGATTCCACCCCTCTAGTAAAAAACCCAAAAGAGGGATAATTGAGTCATATGGTGAATTCAACCCTAACTTTTAGAGAAGTCTCCACATTGCTTTCCAGAGCAGCTGTACCAGTACAACAGAATTCTGCTCAGCTGTTGGAAGCAACAGTTGTATGGCCTTTGAAGGCAAATGGATGGCAATGGAAGAAACCATGCTGAGCAAAGTTAGTCAAACCCAGAGACTCAAGGATTAAATGTTTTCCCTCATTTGTGGAGGCAGAGTAACCCATCTTGGGTGAAAGGTAGTCAACTCATGTAGTAGACCCAGAAGAGGCATAGCAACACATAATCTAGGGCAACCATGAGCATGTGCGTGGGGAGAGAGGCAGGTAGATGACAGAGGGAGGGAGTATAGTTTTGGATCTAGGGGGACAATCAACAAGTAACAGCATACTCTTTACCCCTCCCTGGGAAGTCAAATAATACTTATGCAAGCATTTACTTTTGGAAAATTCACTATGTATACACACATATGTATCTGTTATAGAGGTGTGATACAGAAGAATCAAGAGACTGAGGTGTGGGTGATGTGGGGGTAACTATGTTTTAGAATCAAATGCAAATTTCATTGTTATTTTATATGCATTTATGGTTGTACAAAAACTCAGCTCCTTAATAAAAGAAAAGTATCTGGAATTCAGGAAAGTTACATGGGACATCAGTACAAAGATGAGCGTGCCACTGCTATGTTAATGGATTTTGAAACTCTAAGATCACTGGAGCATGAGAACAGATATAAAGTGTTCTGAGGACTGTGCTCTGGGCACTCAAGAAAGAAGACTGGGAAGAACCACAGGTAGAATCTCAGGGAGGATGGAGAAAATCCAGGAACATATAATGCCCTGCCATCCGAGAAAAGAGAGTAAAGAGTGTGTATTCTCTTTAAACTGTGATCAACATAATGAAATGATGGTGGCCTGGACTCAGTGCACAGCTGGTGGGGGAAATGGTCATTTATTGGATCAATATCGATAGGAGAACCATGGCTTTTGTCAATGGATTGGATGAATGGTGTCTTATACACCATGAGGAGACCACTGTCATCATTCCTTCTAAGAGAGAAGGGGAGCTGCACACAGATGACTACAGCGAAGTCTCCGAAGGGAACAGAAATGGGGAAGGAATCTGTGGGCCATGTATGAAGATAAGTTATTTTTTTTTTTCTGACCATGAAAGCAGTAGTGCATGTTTATGCAGGTGAGAATGATTACATGGAGAGCTGGCTGACTTAGGAGAGAAGGTGAAGAATTAGGGGAGCGCCAAGCTAGACAGATGGCGTCTCTACCTGTATGCAGAATGAGGGGAAGCAGAGCACAGGGGGCCAGGTAGGGAGCGGGTGGTTGGGTGTCACCTGCCAAGTTTCACCTCCAGTTTCTTTCATTTCTCAGTGAGCAGTGCAGCCAGATCATCACATAACAGTGAGGATGGGAAAGGATTTGCTATGGGGTTAAAGTCTGTGGCCAGTATTTTAAGTAAGGATAATCCACCTGGTTGATTTTATGCAGCTACTCTCTGCCACCCATATTGTTTTTTTTCCCACAAATCAAAAACAAGCCGTCTTTCCTTCCAACTTTTTTCTTCAAAGTGATGTTTTTAAGATGGATCACCTTGATTGACACTCAGTTACTTGAAACTTGGATTTTGTAATGTTTATAAGTCAATTACCTTTTTCTGAGCTTTACCATCAGAACAGCATTTGTTTCCTTGAAATTTTGCAAAGAAAAGTAGGAATTGGGGAGACTGCTAGAAAACATTCAGGCGCAGAATGTCACACTGGTCAAGTATCTAGTTGTTGACTTATTCCTAATTGAACCTTTTGGTGCGTGGCTATGGGAGAGCAACATGCCTTAAACGTGACGTTCATATGGAGTGGAAAGTTTCCTTGGTATAAACTATTGAGGCAAACGTCTGCCTATATAAAAGCTCAAGGGATTCGCGCTAACCCTGCAAGTATACTGACCTCTGGATTGGAGTAGAGCACAGTATTTCCCCAGTGGAAAGCAAGACCCAAGTGGTCCTCTGCTTTACTTCAGTAAGCACTGATTTACCAGGAGTTGAATGAAGGAGCACTTCTGGAAGCAGGCAGCGTTCAACAGAGAGGAAGCTCAGAACACCAGGGCAAAAGACCATCGGCCATTCCTTTCTATGTTTCCTCTTAACTTCCACAAAAATCAAATCCTCTTAACTTTCAAATGCTGAGAGAGTTTGAGGGAAATAATGATGACTTCTTATTTTCTGTGCTCAGTGTTGACATTTATTTTATCCAAAAGAGTTTTCTTAGCCAATACTTAAACAGCACCTATAGGTCTTTTCTTTATGTTTTAAAGAGAGAGGGACAATGAGAGAAAAAGAGAGAGAATCAGTTTCATTTAGTTCTTCATCTGGTTTTCATTGCTCTGATACTCTGTTGCACACTTGGTGCTGGGGTACGAACCCACATCCTGGCGCATGCCTAGCAGGTTCCATAAGCGCTGAACCTCCGCTCCAGCCCCCATGGATCTTTTCTATGTGGAAAATATTTAATATATGTTTTTAGATATTTGAAAATAATAGTAACAAAATTTATACATATCAATTGTATATTTCCATATGTTCACAAAGAAAAAAGTTTTATTTTCTTAAATTTTATACAGCTATTATAAAATTCCATATTCCATTTAACTTTAACTTTGTTTTACCATTTCTGATTCATTAATTTTACTAGTTCTTTTTCTTTATATATCTCACTTCTTTATTGAAAAAACTTATGAAAATATTATTTTAAGTTGCAAACATAAGCTAAGTCAATCACTACCTTGTTAAAAAAATTTTAAATATGTAAACTGCAGGTGCTCATTATGAACAGCTGGGCTTCAACTAGTATATCTAAATATTTTAACTTATCAAAGTTAAACTTTAATAAAATATGAATTAGAGCCATAGGTTTATTGTAATGATTTTCACCATTGTTTTCTTTAAGTTTCCACTTTTAAACATGGAATACAGAAGTTTTCATGAGGACCTATTGATGAGCACCATAATTTTTTTCCAGTATTATTTCAACAAACATCATAAGTATCAATTGAAAGAAAAAGAATTCAATCAAGAAAGACATAATGTATAAAGATTTTAAATATATTGTACATTATTAATATAATGTATTAGATTTTAAATATATTAAATGTTAGTAAAAACCAAATGTAAATATTTGAAAATGAAATTTTATATGATGGTGACATCTTCAAAGAGGAAACACATTATATTCATAAGGTAATGTGAAATGGTTCTGATCTTGCCACTGCATTTAGAAAAGAGATTTCCTTACATATGGGAAAGTCAGTGCCTTTTTCTGGGTTGTGTCACAGTTTGAATCTGGAGATGTCCCCCTGAAAAGGTCACACCCTGAAAGCATGATCCCCAAGGCACAGAGGTTCACGGGATGGGGTTGCAGACATGGGGAGGGCTGAGACCTTGCCCAATCAATCCTTGGGGTGGTTTAATGAGCGAGTGGACCACCAGGATGTGACTGCAGACAGCTTGGGAGTGTTTGGGAGAAGTAGGCTTCTGAGGGTGCACCCTTGGGGAGAGTAGATTCTTCCTGTGTCCTCCCCTCCCAACCCAACCTCTCTCCCTCATTTCTGGCTGCTGTGACCTGAGCTGCAGGACTCTGCATGCCCTTCCACCATGCTGTTCTCTCTGCCCTTGGGCCCAGAGCAATGAGTCCATCAACTAGGGACTCAGACCTCTGAAGCCATCATCCCAAAATGAACTTTTTTCTCTGCTAAGTTATTTTTGTCAGGTCATTTAACACAGTGACGCAAAGTGTTCAATGTAAGTGTTAACAAAAATTCTGGGTCTTTTTCTTTTGTTCTCATACACACTTCTTTGCAATAAAAGATAAGTTTGTTTATTAAGGCAGTGTGTTATTTTGGGAAATCAAATGAAAAAGGGTGAACAGTATAAGAGATACATACACAAATAAATTTAAATAATAGGCACCTTGGGAAAATGTCAACGGCTGGTAATAATCACAGAAGATAGCTGAGGACTAAGTATGAGGTTAAGCCGCGTAATAGAGGGTAACTACTCTCAGTGTGACTGCCGGCCTCATCTTATGTTTGGCTTCCTGCATCCAGGACACTTGCCTCCATCGTTTCTTTCTGTATAAAATAACACTGAGTTGCCTTGATCATTTCTTTCTGTATAAAATAGCACTGAGACAAATGCTGGAATTCATGGAGCTACCTAGCACAGATTCATAACGAAAAAAGAGGGAATGAAAGAATGAAGAGCTGAGGAAGGAAGGAGGAATGCACTGGAGGAGGAAAGGAGAGGGAGGGAGGAAGAAAGAATCCCTATCCACTGTTTACATCAATAAATGTTAATTGGTGACTACTTTAACATTTAAATACATTGCAATTCTTATTTTAGTAATTTTATTTGAAATATTATATCATCTTAACTAAAATTCTATTCTTTTTCAAAGCAATTTGGGGACATTATTCTGGTATTTATGTTATAAAATATGAGGAAAGATTATTTTCATAGAATATATGAACGCGCATGACTTCACGTTTAACAAAGGCTACACATTAGCCGACGAATCAATGGAGAGGGGCACACGTCTTCGTTGAGGTGGTGAAACACTGAGCTATGAATTCTTAGTCCAAGTCTTATCAAATGCATGACAGGTTTAAATAAGAAATATGTCAATAAGACAAATGCCATAGACTCCATGTTTGACAAATATGTCCTGTATTTTCACAGCATGACTGTCTCTAGTGGGCACAAGACAACTGTGTACTTCAAAGTAATTGAAACTGCTAGAGGAGTACAAAGAAAAACCAAACGCCTTCACTCAGAGCATGGTGTTACAAGGATGCTTTTAAGCAAAAGTTTAGGCTTGCATGCTTAGAATTTCTTATTTAAAAAATGACTTTTAAACTTTTTACTTCCCATTTTAACCAACCAAAATTTAGTTCTATGAACTGGGTAATAGAGGGAGATATTCACTTGACAGGAAGAACCAAGTGGATACTCCCAGAAACTGCCAGGTAGGACAGCTCCCAGACTCTTGTCCTCACCTCTGTTCTCTGGGTGTGACCTTCAGGATTGGATGAATCTGTCAGTTTGATGATGACCAGGCCCAGGGGCTCTTGCGTGGTGTTCTGTTGGGCACTGGGGAGAAAGTGCTGCAGGAAGCTCTGGGGGCCTCCACTCTGTGGGACAGGGAGTAGAATGGCCACATGTAAAGGGGCCTGCAGTCATCTCCCATGTGGCTAGAACCTGCTAAAGCAGGGTGGAGCATGGCCTAAGAAGTCAGTTGGAGGATGTAGCAGAGCGTCTGCAACACAGCAACACTGAGTCAGCACAGAACTCTCGACTGAACTGAAAAAAAAGTGCATTTTGTGTTCATCGGCACGAGATGTCAGCAGAAAATGCCAGCTGAGAAAGGACTGGGCCAACCGAATCCTGTCGCTGGCAGGGAACACCCACTCCGCAGAGATCCCCTCATATGCTCACAAGAGACCCCTGCAGTTGGCCTAGCATGGTCTCTGAGCATGGTAGACACCTGGGGTGGGTAAAAGCAAGGATCAACACTCACTTTGCAAACAGAGGGTTTGCTTGAAGAACTGTTAAGGAGGATGGATCTGATTAAACTTTAAACCAAACTGGACTAATCATAGTTTTTTATTTCCAAGTAATCATGAGGGAACCCAAAGTTTTTACAGAAAAAAATAAAACAAAGGAATTATTTTTTTTCTTGCTCTTCTCATTTAAGGAACAGTTGCATCTCTGACACAAGTTCCAAGCGAGTATAAAAAATGTCAATATTGAAAGTTTAAAGATCAGAAAATATTGCAGGGGACTTGGAAAGGGAAACTCAAGAATAAACATTGTAAAACTCCTTTAATAAACTAAACACTACTTTATGCATTTTATATACATACTTTCATTTTTTTAATAATCCAGTTATCAATTTGAAACTGATGTCAAGAACGTTTAAGTGTTATAGCTGAACTCCAACTTCAGAATATTGACTTTAGTATTCTTTCTTATAAGCTGTTCTGCTAGGAGATTCTGCACTAATATACCAATGCATTTATTTTGTTTCATATTTTGATTGCATATTTAAAGTAATATTTATTGTTTTATAGGTAGCTATACATGTATAATAAAGATGTAGAATTTAGTTAATTTAAATCCTTTTCAATAATAAATTTCATGATTAGCATCAACTATCATATCCTATTATTACATTCAAACTACGTAGATAATTATGAATATGAGAAACCAAGATTGCAATCTTTGAGAACAGAGGGCTAAAATAGTTTTAAGCCAAAAGGACCATTAACTTCACAAAACAATACAGAATTAAAGATCCATCTCATCCAACGAGCTGGAACATAAATACATTAGAAGTTAGAAGAATGAACTGAACTTATTTGGAAGATCTCAAATACTTACAATATTAAGAAAATAATGTAGGGAAAACCAAATTTGTATTAGCACATATTTAACACCCAGGCTGTGCAATGGAGATTTAAATGATACATATTTACTTTTATCTATCCAAACAGAAAATTTAAAACCTCCCTGAACTGTTCTTGAAGTATCGTCCATTCATCAAATCCTACCTCTTCACTACAAGGTCTATTCACATGGCACACCACAAGATCTATTATTTGGAGGCTTTCATTTTACATCCTCTACCACAGTGATTCCTTTATAATCCAAATCATGTGTGTGCAGATATGAAGATGTACACACACAAAGTGGTAGGCACCTGGTAAGAGAGCTTGGTGATAATTATAAGATGCGTAGCTCATGTGGTGTGTGCAGGCTTAGGAAGAACATGGTGGCTCTTGCTAAGTAGTTAACTTAATTCATTGAGGTAGGATTACCCAGCCACAACCACACAGTATAATCTGGGTGGAGGTCCACACTTTTCTGAGAAATCTGAAAACTTCAATTAAAAGAGAGTCTCCTGTAGACCGGTTTCAATTGTTTTGTATCTAGTGGGCTGCTCTGGATTGCTTTCAAATCCAAAAAGTCAAGGTACAAACCAAATTATTTTCATTGTGTATATAAGATTTCTTTCATAATTATGAAGAATTAATATAAGTGTTGAGATTTCTGAAAGTGAGGGCTTTGAGAATTAAGTAATTTCAAATCAAAGTGGAAATATATTAGGAAAACTATTATTTTAGGAGTGTACATTAAAATAAATGGGGGAAACAAAGTGATTTTCATTTTTCTATTAGTCTCAGCTATGCTGGGAAAATAAATAGTAAATAGTTCTAAAAGATTATCTTCTAATGTCAGTTATATTCATTTATTAATTCATTTGAAAAAGTAAAAAGACCTGATTTCAAACAACAAAATATGTAAGAAATTATTATTCCTACTCTAATTTGAAGTCTAGTGTCAGTAGAAAGTCAAGAGTCAAAATATTTACATTCATATTGGAAATTGAGGTTAAGTACTAATTTTGCAACTGGGCAGCTTTGGGTAAACAATGTAACTTTTCCATTCCATAGCCATCAAATCAAAGATGTATGTTTGTTTGTTTATTTATTTATTTTAACAAAGTTTTAAAATTAGATTCTCTCTCTCTTTCTCTCTCTCTCTCTCTCTCTCTCTCTCACACACACACACACACACACCCCTAAGCTCCACAATTTAAATTGCTAAGACTAAGGCTTCAAAAATCTGAGGGGTCAGGGAAATAAAAACAAATTTCAGCTGAATTATTTAACAGGAAATGTAATTTTATGAAAGAAGGATTTCAAGACAGATCTTTATGACTTCTTAGTTTGCATATGGCAGAGGGTGTGGGTTAACTTTAAATCAGGACACGACACGGCACACCACGTTAGCATGGGTCACATCATAGTTAATTTTTAAATGAAAGAGAAACTGAAGCTCTCTTCTCACATGCACACATGTGCATATTTCACAACTTCAAATTCTTCTGAAAAGTTCAGAAGTAATTTGGCTAAAACCGAGCTATCATTCATTAGCCATAATTATTAATTTGACAGATGTCACTCTAGCGAATAACAGAACAGAAAAAAATTTAAAACATTTGTGTTCATTTTATTACTGTTACATTAAGCAAGACAAATTCATCTGGGCTATTGAAATATTCCCATCATCCACTGGGAATTCACTGTGATTGTTAGCCTGTCCAGCTCCCGGGGGGAAGAGAGGTGGAAATGGCCTCGGCTATCAAAGAATTCACCATCTTGTGGCAGAAACACATACCTAAATGAAAGGACAAATGACTGTAGTAGGAATGATCCACGTGGGAATGAACGAAATCTTGAGCTCAGTTAATGCTAGCACTCAGAAAGGAATGTTAGGTTTGGGTACGAGGTGTCCCCCAAAGCTCCTGTGTTAGTGCAGGAATGTCGAGAAGCGAAATGATTGAGAGCCCTAACCCAACAAGTCCATCC
This sequence comes from Aplodontia rufa, assembly GCA_004027875.1. NCBI lineage: Eukaryota > Metazoa > Chordata > Mammalia > Rodentia > Aplodontiidae > Aplodontia > Aplodontia rufa. The sequence goes on along the minus strand of PVKS010020982.1, from coordinate 224 downwards.
TCATTTGAATAAAATGACTTGGTCCTAAGTGGAGGCAGGTGGGCGTGGCCGGAGGAGGTGGGCGCTGACTGGGTGTTAACTGGAGGCAGGTGAGCATGGCTGGAGGAAGTGGGAGCTGACTGGGTGGTAACTGGAGGAAGGTGGGCCTGGCTGGAGGAGGTGGGAGCTGGCTGGGTGGTAACTGGAGGAAGGTGGGCCTGGCTGGAGGAGGTGGGAGCTGACTG